>JTDE01001628.1:0-24807 GCA_014338405.1 Paragonimus skrjabini miyazakii | reverse complement strand
AAGAAATGTTAGGTAACCTTTTCACACATTAAACATAAAAGGCAAGTCGGTGTAACAACATAGTCTTGAAATTTTCACAAGCCAGGTAGTTTGTTAATGTATCCTTGGCATCTGTTAGCTCAACGGACTTGTATCGTCAGTACCCTTAGGTCATACTGGGTTAAATAAAGTTTGTCTATTGCACACGAACTTGATACAGAGTAAGAGATTGAAAATACACAGAACTTCAAGATTCTCAAGCGTTCCTGATTGGTGCATAATCTTAATGCTTAGGTTCTCGGTCAAAAGGCTTGGTACTATCAACTTTTTGTTCTTATGGTCACTTTTTGGTTCACATCAAGCTTCCAGACAGGTAATTTGTCTTTTAACGTTTCAGTTTCTTCTCATATATACTTCTTCTTACCCACCGTGATGGATCACTGGCAAAAAGTACCGCAAAACTAATGACTGCGAGAGTACAGAAACTGTGCTATTACCTTTTTTAATTATGATTGAAATGATCATATATGTACTATCAATCACCAAAGAGATTGTCCAACCATTTCGCTACATACGACAGTAGCCACATAAGAACAAAGCTGTTAACTAACCTCAGGTTAACGTTACTGTCGAAGTTACGATGTTTCCCTCGCCCAAAAATGAGTACTTGGTTTTAGGATTTCTTATTGAATCCACTTCACATAGATATGTCGATCCAGTATGACAATATGACACATCTAAAGTGACCAGTATAGTCCACACAGTTCACTGTTGATACCTGTCCTGATATATTTACCATATGTCTTGGGTTTATCGAATAGATGTTACTTTTACTTTTACGCTATTTTAGATTCGCAACAGTGAATTCATCATCCCTGAAAACACCTACGACACACCACACCTCATCGGATTGGTTACCGTCAGAGATCTGGATCTCATTACCTCGCCAAATTCGATGTTCCGCTGTTCACTGAATGATTCCCGCTATTTGGCTCTGAAAGAAGTAGTAACTGGTCCAACAGAATTGGGGGCAAGTGTACCTACAGAACAAATCAGTACAACCCGCGGACATCTGACGAGTTCCACGATCTCCGATCCAATTTCGCCAGGAACAGAATGGAATCATCGAGGAAGATGGTCTATCTACCGTCTGGAGACACAAAATAGCGTTCATTTTGATCGTGAAGAGAAAGCCTTCTATTCTGCCTCACTTCAATGTGTAGACAACGGCGTTCCATCACTTTCGTCCAGTCGGTTGATAACGATACACATATCCGACGTCAACGATAACCCGCCGGAATTTTATCAAGAAGGTGATCAGAAGAACGCGCATTTGCCAACTTACCATATGAATCGAATTGACCCGTTTTGGCCAATTCCCATCTCGAATCTAGTAGACATTCCTCACCCTGTGAAAGAACAGTCACTGTTTGAATTTAGTATTCTGGAAAACGCTGAGCGTGGCTCATTCATCGGCAAGTTGCACGCTCGGGACCGAGACGTAGGCGAGAATGCCAGATTGATATTTGAAATCATCCCAGCTAATGAGACTGTGGTAGTGGAAATGGCTAAATGGCCAGTCAGTGTATACGGTTCAGACAGTTTCACGGTATCTGTCACTGGTGAGCTACATTTGATAAAACAGCTGGATAGGGAAGAACAAGCAAAGTATGTGTTCCTGGTTCGTGTTCGAGACCACGGCATACCAAAAAGTCTAAGCACGACAGCAACGGTTGTGGTCACTGTGACTGACGTGAACGACTGTCCACCAGAATTTCATGGAGAATATATATTTGAGGTGAGTCAAAACAACAGAGATCTGATATAGCATGTTATGTTCATACAATAACAGATCCTAATTAGGGTCTAGTTAACTGACATGCCATAATTCTGTTTTGAATGTTCTGTTCGAAACCTCGGAATGGTAAAGAGGTAACAAGTTTCATGTATAACGTATCCGCACTCTGGTGATATGGATGGACAGAGTCCATCTTGGAGTACCGGTCTACATTGGTTACATTATGTAACTACTTTCATCACAAGCTTTGGCTCAGGAAAAACCACATCTCAGAGACCTTCTGCCCATAGTGCGAACAGTTGCCGGTTCGACCACCCTTAGAACATCGTTACCTGATTAATTCAATCAGTGATGAAGCCGGTCGTGGAGTGTTGATCTGAAGGTGAATGTCACGAAACACTATGGGCCTCAAGCGTGTTCCTGTGGATAAAGAAATACTTTTCAAATAAAAAAACGGCAACAAGCTTAGAGTAATGACTGTACCCAGCTGGTACAAACCACACTTGGATAAGGCAGTATTATGAAGTGAGAATAGTGAGGCCTAGCCGAGTCATAGTTTTCAGTCTATCTTACTCAACAGTGGTATTGAACTAAAAGTGTAGGTTTTGAACGCCAAATGGCCACAACAGAGATAAGGTGTTTATAATCATGAACTATAATTATAACCAGAGCCACTTGAGAGTGAAGTTATCGCGTGAAGATGGTGTCGCGGTGAGTTATCCTAGGAGCCATAAAAATCTACACAGTGGCCTTCCCAGCAGTGTCATCCCGAAGATAGACCACCCGTATCCAAAGTCCATTTTTCTTCGACCTCTTTAATTATTCAACTGATCTGCCGTCTTTCTAGATACCATCCCTGACCCCTAGTAGTGACCACTTTCAAGTTCCTAGCTCTCTTCAGTAGAACACGTTTATGATCAACCACCTACATCAGTTTCTATCCCCCACATAATAGCTTCATTGCCTGCAGCACGGTGAATGCATTCCAACACATTTGTCACCGGTATGTATAAATATACAAACAGTCTACTACACGCTTGTTTACTTGTTTGTGTATTCACGAATCAAACACTATCGGATTATTGTAACCGGCCGGTGCATGGCCCTGTCATCGTCAACATAATTAAATAAGGGATAACAGTTAATCGAATCGTCAATCTGTAGTTATATTTAAAATTGGCAATGTGTGACAACCAGATTTGGGTGAGTTATTTGATGCTTATCGAGCTTAACGCTCAGATGATGTATCCAGCTATTGCTTCCTGCAACAGGTGCTCTCTTGACGGACCACAGAAACTGAACATGATCAGCCGGCCAAGACTAGATTAGTAAAACTAACTCTCAGAAAACGACAATTATTTTTAACTCCAACGTTGTTGACAAGCTACCCACCGTATGTCATCGAAAACAGACTACAGAATGGAGCTGAAACGACAAAGAGAAGTTATACTATGTCTTGCTCAAAGTATTGAGGCCATCAAGACCTTAGTTTTGGATGCCCTAAAAAGAAGCCCGGAAATGGAATAATTGTGCAAGTGAATTGCATAATAGCCGCAAAACGGTTAATCGATGAAAATGTACATTTACAATCGTCAACAAAGACTGTGCATGTGACTTCCGGCAATGCGTTGCCGTACTTTATCTGTTACCGAAAACTTGTTGAAAGAAACTTGATCAGATCTGAAAAGTTTAACGTTTCAGATCTCAAATGCTTTGATTCCAGTGCCCTAAAGATAGATGGATGGACAAGTTTCGGTTTGTCGATTACTAATTATCGTAAACTGCTTTCTAGTGATGAGATTTCTTATATAAAGAAATACCAGATAGCCAAGAAACAAAGAAAGATAACATTTCGGGGGGTGACGATAAGAAATATGATGGTGAAATTATTACCAAGAAAAGAAGTTCGCACACGATACCTTACGGAGTCTATGGTAATTGAGATCAGCTTCGTAGGCTTCCGCTGAAACAACATCTTGACTCACTGCTAGATGCGGTGGAACCGCAATATAAAGTGGCAGAAACCTGAACAGGAAATTATAAAATACAAACAAGAAATACAGACCTTCGGCAAAAACAAGATCTTGTTTTATTTTTTGTGTAACACCTCAAAATTTTTTACTGAAGATAAGTGAAAGCGGGCGAGTTACTGAACGCGAAGTTATCCCCAGCATAAACCGTTTTGACAGTTCCTCTTGATTGAAGCTTGTTTGGGGGGAATACTATACATTCTGTCTATCACCTTTGAACATCTAGCTTGCATATATCGATCGTTTCGTATGATTAGTCTAGATAAACATTCTGAACGAGTGTGCATACTTAGTTCAACCGATAATAGGGTAATTAGGGGCACAAATAAAGTTTGGCAAGGGTGCGTTTCGTTTTTGTCAGGTCTTGAAGGCAACGTTAATGCTGTCAACACGGTTTAGAAAGATTTTCTATTTATATACAGTACCGCATGTCGTGTTAATTTGGATTTTCGGATGATAGTTAATCGGTTTTTTACCGTCCGATTGATTTATTACACTTTTATTTTTGGCCATCTGTAGAGGTCAGTAACACTTGTGTCATGGTGACTATCCAGGGTGAATCTACGAAACGATTGCCCAATAATTCCCACTGTAAAATTGTTAGTCGGCCATAAGTAAGATTAAAAAAGCCAGTTGCAAGCAAGGTTTATGGTTGCTGAGAATATTGCCAAGGAAAATATAAACTCCAGAATTGTAGTTTTCGAATTTTAACGGCCAAAAATATTCAACCTAGTTCATATTCCAACATCATTCTGATCAGTCAGAACACCGCCCTAGGTAATTTAGACGTTTCCCTAACACCCTATCACCTTTTAAGTAAATTTCAACCTAAATATTTGAGAATATTAAGTAAACTCATTCTCCACCCACCCGGATGTTTGTGTCTTGGGTGATAATGCTAATGAATTTTTGGAGACATTGCGGCAACTATTGCGCATCCAAACTCAAGGAAGCACAAAGTGATAGCAAACTTATATTTACGTGCCTATTCCAGAAAACACGTTTTATCCACATTTTAGATAGGGTGGTGGTGCTAGTATGACTTGATTTCCCTGGGGTTTCACTCGGCCCCAGGTGCAAAAAAAGCGGTATTGTTATCAACCAGTAGTATCACTCGCACAAACAACTACAAACTACCAATTAAAACGATGGACCCGTGGGGTTGAAATAACGCTAGAATACTTTTAGCCGATATCGTTTCACTTAGATAGATTTAAACATAAAATAACACAATTGCGGACATAAAACTAAGCCTAGATGGAGAAAGAAAGGTGAGCGGTGGTCTGATTATTTCTTACTTGGTGAACATTTATTTTCCTTGGATATTTCTTTTGAATTTTCCCCAGAAAACCGAAACATTTTCAAGTGCAATTTAAACAATAACCCCCATTCACTTTGAAGACAATCAAGAAGATATCCAGATTTAAAATTAGAGATCCAAATTGTTGAGTACGTGATATACTGAATCAGGCTTTTGTGTTTATAAATGAAAAGATTTAAAAAACGCGTAACTGTAAACACCACGTGAAATTCTTTGTAAGTATATTGATTCATATAAGTTAACCACAAATTCCATTTGAATGTAGGTTTCCCAATCACACAGACCGTTTAGTTATCCCGATTCTAAAAAATGGACCATATTCAAGCTAAACTCGGGTAGATTTCATCACTGTCGATGCATAGTTTTGTCACTAACTTGGGTTGAAGTAATATGTCATTTTTAGTAACAACTACACCACAGACATCAGGCTGAATATACTTGAATGGTCAGAAGGTAAACAAAAACATTGTCAACTGTAAAACTATTGATTTTACGTTCAGTGGGTCCTATAAGCATATTTTACCAATCGTGCTTGATTGCATAGAATTGTAACAGTCAGCGTAACCAGATAAAAACTAACTTGTGTGACAATACTTACGAAGTTAACTATTCTTTAGTTACTCAGAAATGCAAATATTACAGTGCCAGAACTTTCAATGCAGGTGCGTTACGACATTTGGGGTAACTGTATGCAAAATGAGGTCATAAACAATAACCCGGAATTAGCTGCTCATCCGTCTGTAACGTGAGAACAGTGGGTGGTGGCAGCTAGTTTGTATTTTCCAAATGGTAGTTCACCAAGATGTTCAATGAATAGATGAATATTTTAAAAACTCATAATAAGATATGGTTTTGTAGATCGAAGAGATCGGTGATCAAACGACCCGTCCTTATGAAAAAGCTATATTAGTAACCATAATGACAGTCTGTTGGTCAGGTGGAAATCACCTACCTACAACAATTAATCAATGACTCAGTATATACGAAATTAGTGTGATTACGCCACTGTCCACCATGGTTCAGTTGCAACACTGAACAATTCGGCTTAACAATTCTGTTGTACATCACTGTCTCCAATTGGAAGACTTTAACAAGCTACAAACTATAAGGTATCTTCGGTTATCTGCTTTCAAAATAATATAGTCCCTCTCATGTCAACATCACGCACCAAAGCAGTAAAGGCGAGAGATTTCACCTGCTCTGAAACCAATCGAATACGTTTTTATCACCAGTCTCAGTGATAGTTGATACAGTGTTGCAGACTCTGTGACCGTCATCTGTGTACCTATACGATAATGTTTTAAGGATGGATTAGCATGTAATTCGTAAGCTAATCTTATTCCGATGTGGGATGCCGAAAACAAACATCCAGACGTAGATAATAATACCGGTTGTGAAAAGAATGTTATCATATAGTGAAAGATGCCTGGAGGCAATGGCATGTGTACAATTGGGTAAATCCCCAGACAACCTTGAAAAGGTAGACACACCGGAATAAGTTGGGAGATTTTTATTTGAACTGATTCCAATGTCCCCAGTTATATATATACGGCAAACTGAAAAACTACCGATGGTTAATTGTCCGCGTACAGTGATCTGTCTAGGTATTTAAAAAATCCATTGGTAAACCCACGACTGCTTAACCACAGCTATCTAGTCATGTGTAGGTAGCGTTTTTGCTGGTGTGTACACTTGGTGGAAACAGTGAAGAAGTGTCAATGCCACCATCTATTTCGAGTACCTTGTACTCTACTGTTTGATTGGGAGATGTGCACAAGCAGTTTCGAAAATATCCCAGCATCTTTGATGTCAGTCAATTCTGCTTCACTTTTCTGTAGACGAACCGGAATCTAAGTGAGAAAAATTGATAAATCCCGACAATTCCGTTACCTTTGAACTGCACACGAAAATACTAGTTATAAATGGTAGTTCGGGACCTGTAGTTTCCGACACAACCATTTGTTATAAGCAACCTACTGAATGAATTTAACTACATACATAGAAATTTGTTCATAATAGACGACTTACACAACTACTCTTGGACCTACACAAACAAATGCAGTATGTACCCCAATACGAACTAATGTCCGTTATATACATTGCAATATGCCCTATCCCGTAAGTATGTGGCTGCCCAATTACGCTTGGTTCAAACCACCAAAGCACCGGTTCTACACATTCGCGAACGTAGTTTGTCTGGCCATTCTGTCTCTCATGTTGTGTATTGGTTTACTTGCAGCTGGGACGACTTTTACATAGGCAGAACAGACCGACAGCTATCGCAGCGAGTGACAGAACGCGTCCAAAATCGGTTAAAACAACTCATGACACAACTATCTGAAGCCGATGAATCCATCACTCGAAGCCCCGCATCATCGATTGCCAGATACCTCACGATAACAGGTTACCAGGTTGACCCATTTAAATCATTCAAAGTATTGTTACGCCATCAGAACCCGAAACTACTAGCCTATAACGAAGCCATTTCGATGAGACATCACCAGCCAGCGTTGTGTGCACAAACGTGGTTGAAGAAACCATAGGGTTGCCGTGGTGGCAATGACATAATACGTAGTGTGACTGTATGCATGTCCATACCCTGTCTATCTCTATTTGTGTGTCATATAACTCACACATTTTACATTTGCGACTGATGAGAGCAAACGAACTGTGAACATACCGCAACATACTTCTTTCTGCATTGAGAGTGTTCTAACGTCGGGCTAATATGATTAGTTTGACAACAGAAGCGATAGTGATGGTTTGGATAAATCGCTTTCCAGTTTTTTAAAAATACAAACCGCACAAACTAATTATAAAACAGGAAAAATGTTAACTGACTTTCTGGACAGCCCAATGCAATCATTGGAGCAATTAACAAACAATAAGTTTAAATAAACAGTTGACCTTGTTTATTTTCTGCAAGTTCACATACCTACTTAATTCGGGGATACTCTAACAGTTGGACACAGCTCATCATAATTTTGACCTGTAGTATTCATATTCACAACAAGCTTGTAATATCAACCAGACAGAACTTCAACAAGCTGGAATTAAGCTAATTTTGTTAATATCTTGGACAGATCATTCGTCTAATTCATTCATTGTGAAACCATAGTAAATATAAGCCATTTTAATTGAGGCCGAATATATATTAGTAAATGTTCGTAATGTTATATTACTTGCGGTAATGAACTGCTAATAATGCTGATGATTTCGAAGAGGTTTACTGGGAGCAAAAATGGAATCTAGTGCTTTCTTTTGAGGTGAGCTAACCAAAAGGTTGGTCTGAATGTGAAGTGTACGATCAAATGCAGTTAGTGTTCAATTTGAAATCAAACTTGTTAAACCACATTGTGACTCAAATTGTATAAAAATTACTAACCGTAAATATGTATTGTTGGAAAACTAGGTGCAACCGCAGTATGATTTTATCTGACCAGATATTGATCACAACCTAAACCACTTCCAACCATCTGCGACAGTATATAGTCTGCAAACGACAACACGTGCTCAACTCCATGAATGCAGTGAACAATACTAGTGGGGATAACGGTGAACTATATAGTCTGGATTAGTCTCAATAACTCCCTCTCAAAATGTAAATTAAAATAGTGAACCCCTGTGGTAGAGCAAACATCAGCTGAATGTTTAGCCTTAACGTTTTGAAGACAAAACTTTATGATAACGCGATCTTTCTTGCTCACCAAATTGTCAGTAAACTAGCTCAAAATATAATTTATATGCTGACTGTTCGTTTGCTCGCCGAGCTTGGCAGCTAGCTTGAAAACGTTTAGTCACTATACTAGGTGACATCATCAAACTGAACCCCTACGCTTTACACTTATGCCGATTAGCCGAAACCCCTAATTACGGATAAAATGACCTCGTTTGGTGACAGAAAGTTTCTAATCTAAATATCAAGCTCGGTGGACTACCGAATACTTAGATCACGAGCCAGTGTTACCAACTCCTCAACTATTCATAAATTTTAGTTCCATGCTATTTAATACACCATTCAATGCAAATAACCAGGTTCTTCCAAGCATCTTATTATTTCCAGACTTTTCTCATTTTGCTTATATCAAGTCCGTAGGCATCACTGTTTACACTGTTGTCACAACGTAAACATTTCAAGACGGCTGCCGATAGTGTATGGAGTTAATTATGAAGAATTTTTTCAACTGATTAGTACTGTAAGACATTATCTTCATCGACGCAAACTAAAGCAAAACCAATCAAAATTAATACAAAGGTCCACAGAAGAATGGGCGAAGTACGTACTTTATCAGGAAAAACGTAAGCAAAGCCGTAATTCCATGCCACAACTTGTACTGTTTTCGTGGCTTTGAACGTGGGATTCGACCACAACCCGTCAGAACTTCACACAGAAACGAACCCAAAAAAACGGAGTATATGTTCAAGAATAGTCGGACAAATTAACAACAGTATGTCCGGTAGATGGATGAATTAATAACAATGTAAGTCACACAATGGTGAACTGTATTCGCATTTGCGTGAAATATCAAAATTTAAAATCACAGACTGATGGCTGTCTCTCATCACAATGTTTTAAATGTGCTGATGGCTAAATACTGGGTTGATAGCTTAAATATACTTTATTATAAATTATCTTGGAAACTGCTTGACAAACACTAAAGCTTTGCTAAATCGAACCATCGGTGTTTCGAAGCTCGGAGGTGTTCAGTAAATCCAAAGTAATTACTGGCAGATGGCTAATGGGGTAGGTGAAGACCGAAAACGTACATCTTTACAAAGAAAACTGAAGCTGACGAAGGTCGAATACGGAAAACAGTACTTACTTTCAAAAAGACCAATGCACGACAATGTTTAACGTAAGCTCGGTAAGATCCTAGCCTTCCCTGAACCCATTCAGCTTGTAGATTGGTATTATTTTGGTTTATAAGAATTTAAATGAAAATCTGAAGTAAATATACTGAAACTCTTCAGCTGTTGTGGATCCAGAAAAGAATCAAAGTACGTTCTAGAAAGTGTTAGGAAATAAACAACTCGTCTGTTGAGTGGTCAACGATAGTCCGTCTGTCTCACGTTGCCTTGTTGACTCATTGGAAGTAGCTTTTAATCAGGAAAGAATTATCAGACCTATAAAGAGTACGGGTGGATAACACCCCCAAAACTTTCTGGAGTGTCCGATGATATTAAAAACCACAATCCTTCAAAACACATACGTGGAATTATACAAACCCAATGAGTGCATTATACATGCTTTATTTTGTGAATTCCGTTAGGAAATCACCTTCCATTAGCTATGGTTGATCTACCAAATTCTGTTAATCAATCTGCTAATCAATCTACTGAAAGATCAAAACACCTGTTGGACTCCAACACACTCACAGTGATAAAGTAAAAGGTACAAAGAATACCGCAGTTAGTTCAGCTTAACAGACACGACAAAGTTAAGTTCTTGAGTGTGGACACTAACCCATTTAGGATGGCTCAATCGAACCGCACTTAGTGTTGTAACGATCACTAATCGTACTTAACCTACCAGGAACTAGTGCCGTCAGGTTGATATACTGTGTGACACAACAGGTACTCCTACACTAATTAGGTTGCACGACTGGATTCATTCTCCTCAAAGCCTCCTTGAAGTCTATGAAAAGATCAGGATTCTAAGTACTCTCAGCTCCACCATCCGTTGTGGATTAATCCATATCCAGTAGCTGAATTCGAGAAGCAAATAATATTTTGACAAATAAGTCACGGTAGATGATATAGCTTCTTATATATGCTCTCTGACCAAAGTACATATGCCGGCTTGCAAGAAACTGATCAGAACAAAACCAAAAAGCAGTGCAGATGTACCGCACTCGTTTCAGAAAAGGCTGGTGATGATACCCAGGCAATACATGTTTTATATCACTGGAGGTTACCAAAGCCATTCATTGGTCTTTATTCTTCAACAGTCACTAATATAAATTGTTGGTCGTGACCTTGATTTTATTTGGGCACCTCGACTACTGTAAGTAGCTTCCATAACAACAAAAAAGATAGATTGAGTGTATGCAACTGAATATGCCACCCGTTTTTGGTTGCATGTTGTGATCAACTTCAGTTTGGACAGACCACAGAACGCCAGGTATGAATGTAAACAGCCACGTGTCATCATAAATTTCACAGCGATAGCGCTTGAGAACGCTCAGCATGGTCTTTCTGCACTTGCTGGCTTTAGTCCGGATTTTCGGACAAACCATCTCACCAGCACTCCATGAGAAAGTGAAAGTTTCACTCGATCAGATCCCTCAAACAGTCATCTGTCACATTTACCATAAGTAGTCGAAAAGTCTCCTAGTGCCGGATTCATGTTTCACACTTAGGCAAGCTGAACGAACTTCAAAATGCTTATACTGATTGCAATCGATTTATGGTAGGCAACATAGACACCTTAAAATAGGTAAGAGATGGCAAAAGAAGAACGACATTTCCCTGTGATAGACAAGACGGTTGAGAAAATGGCGTAGCCTTGTATGCAGATTCTCGCAAAAAGGGGTAGTATGCTTGTGATTAGATATACGTAGGTCTTCCTGGATCTGTCTGATTATCTGAGACTTTACCTGTTTTGTTGGTGTGACCGACAGGTAAGTATATGTGCCTAAAGCAATGACATGAAGGAAATACCACCAGCGGGTTACATTCATGCCTTATCAATGAGAGATTTTTATCATACTGAACTGGATTTCACAAACCATTCAGTTAGCGGTAAAACGTATCCAGGTGACGAGTGGGTCATGGGTCTTCTTTTCTTGATTTTATCCTCGTTAACAAAGTTGACGTGACTAGTGATTCATTAGTCACAAATGTACTTGGTAATAGCGATCATGAGGTAACAAAACTTAGATATTGACGGGAACTTATTAGACGTCACATCTCTCGAAATGTGCGTCTAGTGGTATATCATCAGACTAGATTCAAAGTTATAATTATATGGCCCGGTGACTATAAGTGGCTTAGCAACTCCACAACTATAGCTTCGATTAGCTTTTATTAATAAGTTAGAATTTCGTCTCAATCGGATGTAAGTTAGAAGGCGAGTTGAAACGATAGCTACCAGGCTGGTAGTTTGCTAACGGCCACTTCATTCAAAAGTGCCCAGTGAATCCTTTCTTGTTCATTCTTTTCGTTTAGTGACCAGCAATGTCCAGCCAAACCAATGATATTACTGTACATCGTGAATACGCGAAGCTGGCAAGTTGTAAGTTGTTCAAAAGATGCAGAAATGCATTAAAATGATATGACTGGTCACTACCAGTAACTTCTAGAAAACAAGCTGCTATTCCGTGTCAACAAGTGCAATCATTCCCATTTGCCATTCAAAGTTTTGCTGACTGTCACTCTGGCGGTACAGTGAATTAGATACGTCTGTATTTGAATAGGACGTGAAAACCCAATTGACATACAACTGCAAGCTGTCCACAAGTTGTTGAACCATAGCCAAAAATTCACATATGACAGTGAGCCCCGTAAGAGAAGTGTGTGGAACTCCTCGCTCTTAACTCTACTAAATCATACTCATTTTCATAATTCGCCAGCATTATGGAAAATCTTGCGAACATGCAGACTTTATCTTATTGAAAATGTTCATAGACGGACTTGAGAATATCCGTGTTAGGGCTTCCACCCTATTACCGTCCCAAGCCGCCAGCGTCGTGAGAAAGAAAAAAAGAAATTGACTCAGTCCTACTTAGCGGAATTGTTCAAAGCGGGCGAGACTTTTTATACCGCTACGCTCATTTGCGACCTCAACCTGTTTTTTCGGTAACCGTTCCCTTTGATGTCTTGGGAATGTTTAATCATGACGGGCCCTATAAATATCTTGTAATTGTCGCTTTTGAGGTATACGTTTTGGGGCGGAACAAAGCGGTTTCCTTTCTACGCCACTTTTTGGCTTGCCTTAGGAGCGAATACGGGACAGTCACGGTACTATTCGGGACCGAGATTTTCGTGTTAATTATTACCGGGACGAGAATCCGATTTTATCGAGCGCACCACTATACCGAGATCGAAACGGCGTATCGTTTAGGATGGTTTACAACAATCCACTATCCAAACAGGCTTGTGAACTCAGGTCAATTTTCGGTACATTGCAGATACAGTGGAAGAAGCCTAATTCTCACTCACGAAATCGTTCACACTTCATAGCATCCACAGCAGCCCTCCCCCCCCACTAAACTAGGATGAACCCCCAGAAGGTAATACTCTGGGACTTGAGTGTGAAACTGGCAAACGATCAGGTCAACAGTGTAGAAATATGCTGTCACGGTTGGGTCGACTGAGTTTCGTAAACACAGGTGATCGCCCTATACGTCAGAACCAGCCTACCCCACAGATTGGTAAGTGTAAATATCAAACGGATTATTGAAGTTATGTTTCTGTGTTCGTTATTAACATTATTAAATGGTTACGCTATACTCATCGGCAGTTTCATTAACTTGTCTCTGGCTCGAAAAACCGTTCAACAGTGACGTACAGACTCATAGACCAAAGCTTATTCCTCTAGTTACACAAACTTATGAACATGAGCAAGACACACTGAATCGAGTGTGAAATCATCCTTTCAATCTAGTTGGTCCACCAGCTGTTTGTTTCGGTGACTCCCTGCTTCCACTCAGGCCAACAACCTATATTCGCCTGTTCAACGTCGAACACTTTCAGATGGTTCAAATTGAGAAACTGTAACTTTTGCGTTTCACTTGGAAATTCTACATTTGGCTTTAGAATCTGCGATACATGCCTACGTTGTGTTGACTCATCCCCAAACGCGGGTGAACGGTCGATAGGTCAATATGATGTTAACTGTAATGTTCGCTGCAGGAGTTATGCACTGAATTGGTTGTTGTTACAAGGATTGGAAGTCTCTCAGCACAATATGTTTCTACAAAATTAGCACAGTTTCTTAAAACGCGGTCATCGTTAAGTCGTCATCCTCATTAAAGCATCGCTGCTAGTGAGTACTATGTACGATAAAGAGTGAAAAACCTAAATGGCAGGCGGCTGTGATACTTTGAACAGGTTAGTCATGTTAGGAGACACATCTCCTAACGAAGCAGTAAAGGCAAATCACGTCATATCGTTTGATCGATCCGGCTTCGAGGGAATTGATACATTTAAACTCACTCGGTTAAGCAATCTCACTCAGTTAATCAGATTGCAGCTGCACGACTGAACGCCTGTACGTTATCTGAACTGTTTTCTCGCGTTCACTCTCGGCCATGTATGGTACTTACTTTGCCCTATAAATTTAGAACTTCTGTTACCTAATTCTGACTCGTCTCATCCCCCCTATAAACGTTGTTGCCGCACCTATTCTTCTTCTCGGTTCTGGGGGCAAACGATTGAGCTCGTATTAAGGGACGATCCAATAAGTCAAGTCTTTAGATCATTACAATATTAAAGCATTTACGAATTTCAATAAGAATATATGCTTGTTTTTGGTTTCCCAGAAATGGGACGCGTCAAATGAATTTTAAAAAGCTTGTCAACTTTTGAGGCAGAGGTAAAAATACACATCTCGGTAGTAAGTTAGACGTCGTTTGACCGTGTTAAATAGTTGAACAGAATCCCAGAAAATCATGAATAATTAAGACTCCATCATTATCATCATAATCATCATAGAAGGCAATACACCAATGGTTCTCACTGATGTTTAACTGTCATACAACCACTAAGGAAAAAGTGAACCCTAACCAGGAAGAAAAATCAAGAGGGAAGACCTTAATAATAAGAATAGATACCTCCCTACTCAACCTATCAAAATTAAGGTGTTTACACCAAGCAAACAAACAACCGAGCAATAAGTAGAAGTAAGGTTTTATCACCAAGACAGCTTTCTTACGGCTTTCGTTGCTCCGTGTTATCCACTGCAATTACTTCACAGACAACTAGGCCAAACAACGACAAAGTTGACACCACCGAGCTTGGTTAGCCATCATCTCACCTAACGTCTCCAGCCACCGACTCTCTGAATCGCGATTTCCCTAATCCGGATGATAAGCCCAATCTACATTAGTCAGCCGCTTGGCAAACGACTTAATTTCTATGTGCCCAGTCATCGTCTGTCCACCTCACACCTTACATCAGTCGGTTGCAGCGTTGTCAAAGAGTGCTCGGTATGGCATACGGCAAGCTGCCATCCTTAGTATAGAGTCTCACATGTCAAGCTTGGGTAAACATGGGAAATGAACCAAAGGGCTCGCTTGGCGGTCATTAATTGTTGCGCGCTTCCTAACTTTTTCAGTGCCCAATCGTTAATGACACCCGATGCGAGCGACCAAACGCAGACATTTTCGGCCTGAAGACGGTTTGTTTTCCTACCCTGAGCGACCAGATTTCAGTGCATCAAAGTATATACAGTCGTCTCTGTCGCCTTATATACCCCACCCTTAAACCTCAGGGAGGTACCTCTTTGTCGCCAGAAAGGTAGATTGGGGGATGCCACCGTAGCACTAGAGAAAGTCAGTTATATGTCGTTACCGACACCTCCGCCGCTGTCGGTGCAGCTTTCCAATTATACAAACGGTAAAAACCTATATAACTTCATGATCCAACACCAGATCTGTGTAATCACAGCAGTTTTGCAGGAAAATTTTGAACTTTGAGGCCGTAAAGTACATTCCGAAGTACTTAGCGTTATGCGACATAGCTTCCGGCATTGTTTGGAAATTTCCAAACAATACTCATTCCTCCTTCATCATTGAGTTGCACTAATAATAACCATTGCGAATGCGTACACGCTCGTTTGCGTATTGAGAATTAAGCTCTGTGTGTACATTTGAAAGAATGACTATTGCGCTGTGAGCGGCTTCTTGACAGCCTCTCCTAAGCTGCTAATACAGGAAATACTGAGTTCGAAGTGTCGGCCATTTCAACGTTTCAAAATAGTTACTCAGTACAAACCGCGATCCAGGGTAGAATCCATGCGTCACGTCAGTGAACAATTTTACGAAACTTAAAGCTTACTTGAATCCGGATACACAACAGAGTAACGTGCTTCAGTCGACCTGAATAGGAATAAGTATTCGTCCACACAAAATACTTGGTGGATTAGTCTATGAATCACTTAGGTGCACAATAGTAGCGATGTACAAGTTGACTACATGATCAATGATATTGCATAGCAAAAAGGAATACTGGCAGTGAAATATTGACCGACTATTTGGTTAAAACCGTAGCTGCTCCGTAGTGGTTTGGGCGACAAAGTAATGAAAACCGGTACTCGGCCAGCTGTACTTTACGTAAAAATGAGTGTACAAGTTTACGTGGTCATGCTTTGAAATAAGCAAAGGGTGAACACATAGAATTCTGCTTGTGGGACAGATGAGAGGGCAACTTTTGGGTTAATTCATCCCACCTGCTGAAGTGGTTAGAGGCAATGCGATAAAATAAGGTAGATGTAAGTGAATTCAATTAAAGCAGACAGATATTTCAGCAAGCAAAGCAGTTTGCTAAATGTGTAGTTAAAATTGCCGGTAAAGAATAAAAGCAATGTGACAATGCACGACGTACGTCGAATTGTATCCTAAAATGAATAAGAATTATGAAAGGTTTTAGGCGACAAACAAAACAGTGGTTAACGTCAAATGTTTCACTAAGTCAGTAACATGCTGCGGCAACAAGGATCTTTAGACGCTAGAGCTTTGAGTAAGATAATAAAAAATTAACGGGATGTGAGTTTTTAATGAGCAAATATACTGACTGATCGTTTATCCTTGCATAAATGAAACGTGCATGATGAGCCCAACACTAGTTGATGACTCTTAGATGGCTCTTCTATTTTTACTGATCGACCTTACGGAACTTAATCATGCTAGTCTATATTAAGTTTTCGGTGCATGACAGCGTTATCAATACAGTTGTACACATATATGGCAAAACCTACCGACATTGTCCACCCTTTGAAACCCATTCATCTCTTTCTCTAAACGTTAGTACCAAACAAATCCGATTCTTGTCTGACAATCTATGCGGAATGTGGTCGTCAGCTACCAAAAAAGGCAGGATTTCGGACCATTCACAAATGCTTACCAATCTTAGATACAGCTATCGGATAAGAACGAAAATTATCTGATTGCATACTATCAGACCATTGTACATTTGTTACATTAAGGATGGTGGTATACAAAACGCATATTGATTCTGCGTTATAGACCTTTTGTAGTTTTGACCAGCACCACTCATCAAAAGGCTATCACAGATTATAAAGTAAATGGTAGTTTTCTTCTACAAAATCTATTGGTTACATTCATAGGACGGAAAAACCTCTAGTGAGGCTCTATCTCTCCAGTGATCTAGTTACAATTGCACTGACTAATCATACACTGTGAATGGTTATTCACAATGCAATGAAAATTTGGTTTGGCTAAGTAATCCTCAAATTTGATACCCGGTTCTCCTGTTAGGGGTTAAAAAAAAGAGTTATGTAGCTCAATCTTACAAATTAAAAGCAACCAGTCTGCAGGAAGTATACGGAAGATTTGTAGAAATTCGCATTATAGAATATCAACTGGTTTATCTACTAACAACTCAAATTGCACCCCGTTCCACTGAAGTAATTCCGTCTAGCACTTGCTCCAATTAAACCGTGTAGAAAATAACTCTTATAAATTAGGCGGCATATGAATATGTTCCCTCACAGAAAGTTAATACGGGGAAACGGACTGTAACAGCTCATTCATTTGGCTGTTCGCTGAGATTGGCATTTAGGTTACAAGTTTCCCAACACCAAGCGGGTTATGTATGTAGGGGTATGTAGGGGTTCCAGTGTGTAGACTTGAGAGTGGAGGTTGATGAATTTTGATTAACGTCTCGTCTTATTTAAAAAGGCGGTTTGATATTTTGGTCCGGATTCTAAATAGTTAGCTTCGGTTGTTTTTGACCTTTTGATTGTAATTCCGGTTGGTCGTTGTCTGTTGCTTTTGGACTTTTGACCTGGAGTCTGACAGATCACTTCCTGCAATTTGGAACTTCCCGATCTGACTGGTCAATTCTTGCTGCGGAACCGTGTTCTAAAGTATGGTTGGCTGATTCTTTCTCTTGAATGGGTCAGTCGTTTCTTTGTTTCCTAACTTCCGACTGATTGATTATGTCTTGTCCACCTTTGACCATTGGTCCGATTTACTCAAGTTGCTGCTTTCCGTTCTGCTGGCATTTAGAAATGACTGTATCTACATCTTATCAAACTTCAAGCCAAGGTTGGACAGCGGCAGAAAGTGACCAGTTCTCCTTCAGGACAAAAGTAAACAACGATGAATAACAACCAATCACAATTCCAGTCAAAAGAACACCTCAGTTTTTTAAGTAAAAGAAGGCGCTGATCAAAATTCACCAACCCCGCACCTAACTCTAGACACTCAAATTCCCACAAAATGTTGTCAACTTATTTGGTGATAAAACACGCAATCTAAATACCAACCTCGGTATACATCCGAATCCTGATCTCATCAACTCGATCTGCCAGCAACACAACTATTTTCAGCAATCAAGGCTGAAAAAGAACTGCAGTTTCAAAATACTACCATCAACAATATGTGAAGTGTCGGTCATAACGCTTCAATAAATATCAATGTCGATTTCAATCATAGTTTACTGACAGAAATACCAATAAAACCGCTGGGTTTTTCTCTGAATCTTCCGAACAACATGAAAAAAATTGTAAAAAGCACGACAATTTTATGGATTTTTGTCTAAGTTTATTTTCATATTACATTAGGAAAAATCACTGCAAATATTGCCGGGTAATTTTCCCCACTCAATTCGAAATAGAATTGTAGTAATCCAATCGTGCGGGCAGCTACCAAATGTCAATTAACCTGCTATCTATTAAACAATTTATATGCATAGTTTGTTGAACTCTTGAGATAGCATGGTGTATCTCTCCGTTACCTACCTCTGGAGAACTCGGGAATAGAAACAAGTTCTGACTTAGTTGTAGATAATTATTTTTATTCGTTTTCTTTGCTTGTATAATTGCATAATTATATTAACCCCAACCGATTCTCCAGCAAACACGTAGTTATATTCAGACAGTAAATCATGGTCCAACTACCTCTGGAGACGTGACACAAATCTGTGAATGACTAGCGATGTGAGCACGTGAGAGCAATTAAACAATAGGCTAGTCCACCCCGATGGTCGTACTTCACGTGCGTTCTGTGGCCTGGATTTCAGTACATCCGGACATAAAACCAACGTATGCAATAGCGTAATGTAGTTTATTTTCCACATAAATGGTATATTCAGCCATGAAAGCTAAATTTACGCAACATATTTTATTAAAATGAGCAGCTTTGGTGAGTAGTCAAAGGCTGCACGCTTAGAAATAGGCATATGTATTTTTTTTCGTAAATAAATACGAACTGTTGAATTCCATATGATCAAAAATCTCGAGAGTATTCATCAGAAAAAACGGTGAAGCAAATAAGATCGTTTTCGGTTATTCATCGTCAGTCTAAATACAAGACATTTATATGAAATATAGTTGTCAGGATGAAACGAACAAAACAGTGAAGAAGTTCAATAGAGGTCAAATACATCATATATACATGCGGAAACAACGTTTTGATGCAGTCACGTCACAAGTATGACGCAACTAGAACTTTAGCAGTTTGATCGGTCATGTGTGTGGTTGGCCAGGGCAAACGCAAAATTTGAGCAAAACCCTTCTGTGTGGAAAATGGTGGGTTATTCAATGGCATTCTGATCACCTCAGCTGGGGCCAAAACTCGACATCACACAGCTTTTGACTGACCGCCCTTGGCCCGGTGAATTGGATAGAAAAAGGGGGCCGGGTTGATAGTATAGTGCTAGTTGACAGGATTTGCCACGACTGCGATGGTAATTGTCCTGGTGACTCCACTATTGATCCAGGCTGTGTGATGCTCATGGATACGTCCACATAAGCGCATGGTCGTGCGACTCACGTAACTAGTTTCACAGGAACAAGTAAATGAGTATATACAAATAAAAGCTTCAAAAAATAAGCATTTTGTCTTTTACCCGTAGACATGAGGCTGGAATAGAGTTGATACAGACGCGCAGCCTGGCGGCATAGAATGTTTTGTTGACGACAGTGTTAAGTCTTCTAGTAGTTGTTCAGCAAGCGTGTCGCCTTTGAATAGCAACAAAATATATACTGCTTACCTTCCCGTTAGGAGCATCTTGTCCGTTTTCTCGAGAAGCTGCAAGATAATCGAGCTTACCCTCTATTATCTACTGCAGAGTAGTCTGGAAGACTATGTTACTTACTTTACAAAAGCAGTTGACCATTCATAGCCAAGACCTCCAAGAAGGCCAACATTTGAAAAACTTCATTGTAAAAATCTGTACTTCTTTAATACACTTCGCTAAATCTCACTCGGTGTATACTGCTACCTGCGGGCCTGTATTTGTCAGAGGTCAAACCAGGTGACTGCGTACAAACCAATGACATAGTTACTGGTAGTCCACTTGGTCTGCCGTCGGATAGTAGTTTCTTTCTGCGCCTTGAACGTAACATAGATGTCGTCATAACTTAGCCGAACATCTAAGGAAGCTATCCTGTACATTTACTGCTGCTTAATGACAAGAGGAGGACGGTACCTAACATAGTTGACTCATGAAAATATGTCGCGAACAGCACTATCTGTACCGTTGAATATGTGCAGATTAGTTGTTTGACGCCCCAAATTTTCCCATATCTATTGCAGACAATTCTGGGTATGAAAGCCTCAGAACTTTTGCGTTTTTATATCATATCCAGTACAAAGGTGATTAGATGACAGCACTACTTTGATAAGTATCCTGTGTTATTTGCTCAGAAACTCAGCAACTAAAATCCACTTGTCTTGATGAATTCTATGGGTTTGAAGCTAAGAAACTATGTCCGGTTACCCCACAACAGTGATGGCATAATCTTTTTGTTAAAAGCACGTTCCAATACAGCTGTGGACCCCCTAGACAATGTTGTGTAACATCACCCGAACCCCAACGCCAGTAGTGAAAGCATTAGTAGTGTTCAATTCCACAACTATCCGCATCAAAATACAGTTGTAAATTCTGTGCTGCATATTAGGACGGTAGTGAATGATTCGTTCTAAACTAGGCTAAAGAACATTTTCTACTTCTGATAAGTAAGAATTCAGTGAACGCCACATCTCAGCACGGTCAACCGGTCTTAAAAAATTACGACGAACAGTAGACTTTGCTCAATAAAACACCGCTGATATGTGTCGTAACATAAATTAGATCAGGTACGCTTGATAAGCCATACAGACAGATCGTCAAACCGTCTTCATTTTGCGCAGGCCTACACACTAAAGCATTAAAATTCCTTCTCCGATTAACGAAAAAATGGTAGTAAATACCAAGCTGGTTTGAGAATAGGTGACCATTTGTGCATGTATATTGGTGTAGGTGTGGATGCCAATTACCTGTTGTTTCTCGTAATACTTAATAAGCCTAGATAAAATAAACCTCACACTAAAATACGAATACAATGATAGTCAATGCAACGGGCTTCACAGTTGCACGTAACCAGCAGCCCTTCTGACTTCAGACTCTTGATCCAGTTTTCTGTTTGCCTAGGAAACGAAACTGCTCTTCCTTCTTACGTAAAATCAAAGAGTGTTACATGGGTAACTTCATAATGTACAATGAAGAATAAACGAGACGTCACCTTCTCGTTTTCTCTTTTTTCTTTGCTGATCCGTTGGACTAATTGAGTGCAATGTTTCCAGTCCTTTCCGACTTTTGTTTGCAGTGGCTTTTGTTTTTTCAGCTTGGTTTTCAATCCAGGGTAACAAAACGGTGACGGCGTAACTCATCAGCTTATACTCTTTCTAGTGATACCCACTAGCTATTTTCCAAAAAATTAGGAGCACGCGCATATGAGTAAGGTCAAATGTGACCACGACGAAAATTTTCGCATTAGGTCAGGCAAAGAATGAACACTTCTAACACTTGCATCGGTTTACTGTGGTTGTACCGAATCAGCCTACTGTAATGTACGAAGGTACTGTAGACTGGCAAATCGGTTTTTGACCTATGCAATGAATTACAGAACAAAAGGCACCACTTAGTGAATATGTGAAATGTACAGCGTCATTAATGGGTGGTAGAGCGCAAGTCGAACGAGCGGAAGCTAAGAGGTTACTCTCAATTCCAGGAACGCCGGCGGCTAGGAGCGACGGTTAGAAACGCGAACCTAGACCATGTGGGGCGTATTAACGAAGAGAGTGGTGACGTACTACCGTCAATGGATGTAGAAACTTGTCAGCCTTGTAAAATAACGTTTACGTTCTTGGTTTTATACTTTCGCACACTTTGCAAGGAATGTCCGTCAATAACCGACATTTATTAGATTACTTTCTTACAACAAGCATCCATACAGATAAACTACAATTAAGTTGGGATCGCACGAAAATCAAATCCTGGCAAAGTAGGCTGTCAACATCTCTTAGAAGTCTGAGAAAATCAGTCGACTACCAGAGAGAAAGTGAGCGACAGATTTTCACCAACTTACATATGATATAAGCTGAAAGCATAGGCACTGTAGTCACTCATGGTGATGAAAATGAGCGATACTGAACAGCAAGAATGACTGCTTCTATTTCACTGCATCGAAAATTGGTCTGCTTGATCTAGTTCATCAACGTAGCAGAAAGGCAAATTGTTTGAAATGTTAACACGTCGTTCATTCCTGGTCATAAGCACAGAACGAAGTAACCATTGGGAACGCGCACTCCGCAGGTGGGGGTTTGCCGAAATGAAAAAAAACGGTACCATTGAGACTCACTCTATCCAAAGGTTCTTCTGTATACTACAACCTGTCTAGATGGTTTGGGAACATTATCAACCCAACTGCTGAATACTTTAGTTCTCGTTGTGCAAAAGGTACAATTGGGTTAGCCAAAACTCTGGAGAACAGGTATATGAGTTGCATTGAAAAGCATTCTTTTGACACCGGTTTATCCACGAATGTTTCTGTGGATGAGGTTATCGATTAGTTGATGGGCCTCTGTTTCCCGTCAGTACCTGCTGTTGTGTTTTCCAAATGATTACCTTAACGAGTTGAGTCTTTTGTGCACCCAGAATATTCGATCTCATTTTCGCAGTACTACTTATAAACAGAATGATGGTATGACAATGGACAGTCCACTAGAACCGATGATGATTGGTATATTGCTGCAAATGTTTGGACGTCAATGTTCGAATGCGATCGGTGGCAGTACTCTCTGTGTTGACGTCATATTGAGTTTGACAGATAAGATTCAGTTCATTCCAGTGGAAACAGTTCTGAACTTATCCCACTCCAAGTCAACAGTTTCATGTGAACAAGATATTTAGAGAAAGCTGCATTTTTAGATATGCCAATCAGTCGGTACGAAGCTGATACAATACAACGTGTGCTGTATCGAAAGGCGACATGAAGTGATCAGTACCCCCCGTTTTCTTCGCATGACCCAATGGAGTACAAGCGCGTCTTAGTTCGAACCTTGTTCTATGAAGCTACAAAAATATGGAATGATAATGCCATCAACAAGGAAGAAAAAGTTTCTGAGGAATACTTTACTGTGCAATTATTTTCAAGAAGAGCATGCAGGAATTCATCGTAAGCCATCGGTGACCGAACTTCAAACTGAAACCGCTTCTGATGCGTTAATTGGGTTAATCCAGTAGCAATTACACAACAGTTCACCTTAACTCATACATATCCAGCTGCAGATGTGCGAATGTTATCATCCACTCGCATTATTGCTTTACTTGTTTTCAGCGGACTACTTTGCCTCTGAGAAAATTTATCACTTAAATTGCATTTGCGATGACAAGTAGAGCGGACCGGATTTACAACGGCGGATAGTGCCATACATCTCCTAGTGGTTGCTGAATACGATGACGTAGCAGGTATTAACAACTCAGCGTCTTCGACTACTAAACCCATCTTGGATATAGGTCACTTGATTGACCAAGTAACATCGCTCGTTGTGTTGTTGCTTGCTGGAAACCCGAAGCTGTTGTGATTCACAGAAGTTATGCTGAGTGAACAAAACTGATCACTTCCCCGCGCTCAACATGTAATGACGCAGGCAGTTTCGTTGTCATGAAATCAACCCTGATTTTGTTAGTATACTTCACAGTTAACTAACGTTCTTGTTGCCGTACGCTTTTTGCACATAACCAATAGTTTTATATATGCGGCTGACTGGAATAAACAGTGTTAACATTTCACAACACTTTCTGTTGCCTTGTTGACGAATACACTATATTTTCTTAAGAATAAAATATTAGGCAGACTTGAAGCTAATGAATTCACTTCTCCATGTGGAACACAACTCAGACTTACGGCGAAATTGAACAGCAAAAGTAAACGGAATATAGGTTTGTGGACAAAACTAATTCGAGTAACCACTCTGTAGAGAAACCAGTGAGGACCACAGATATCAGCAGTCAGTCATTCGAGGGACAACGTTTACTACTACAAAATTATAACGTGATTGAGATGTGGACCAACTGCTTTCGTTCAAATTGGTGGATTCCATATGAGACAGTAGGACGGGTAGGTAACTGAGCCAAAACGTAAAATTTCTGAGCTCCTGGTATGGCTTCGTAGCTCAGCTGGTAGAGCGCTTGCCATGTTGAGGCATGATGTTTCTGTCGCTGGTTCG
>JTDE01001627.1:103754-135986 GCA_014338405.1 Paragonimus skrjabini miyazakii | reverse complement strand
CTAGTCTTATTGACCTAACAAGTTTGACATTCAGTCTAAATTGTTACCACGTGTTGTTGTGCGACACAAGATATCAACAGCTGGCAAGTAAATTTTGGGAGTTTTTAGTTTGTTCATACCACGGTCTCTATTTGCACTTTCTATTGGTGATAGAGGAAATCCTAGAAACGTAAGGACCAATGCCCGTGCCTGCGAATAGTTTTGTGATCCAAGGTTGAACTACGCAGTGTTTGGAGATGATTCCCTTCGTTCACACTTATACAAAATCAGTGATTGGAGCAATTTTTCTATTCGACCCTTGGATTATATTTTGACGTCATGGACAAACACACACACTTTCTATTATCTAAACGTCTCACAGGAATATTCTTCACCTTCTCCAACCGAAATAATCCGTACAAATTAAGGCCACTATATACAATACGTTTCTGCCACAAGATGGTGGCCCACTTGAATACTCCATTATCAATGGATGATAGAATCCCCACTTGATTGACCATTAGACTTGTATTTGACCGACATTTTCTCGGTCGAAGAAGTCATCAAGATAAAAATCATCTGCACATCGTATCTTAAAACGTTATCGTTTCCTAAATGTTAATGTAATTCTGAAGATCGGTGCTACACAAGCTTTCCACGTTTGTTTTTCAGAAAAACTAATGGCAGCGTGATATCGGACGAAAACTAAACCGACTCGTAGAACACAGGTTTTCTGGCTTGCGCCCGTTTATCAGTTGCTGAATCGCCGAACAATATTCCGGGGGAAGCCTGGTTTCTCGACGGAGAGCACATGTCAGGCCCGACAGCATTGAGAAATGGGTTCCACTCATTCGGTATGCCGTTTCTGCAGATGCTATATCAAAATGTGAAACTGTGCACTCGTTCCTCATCCTTGAATGAATTGTTTTGAAGATCCCATTGTTCAATCGCGGGATGCTCCATTACGCGACGCCGATTTTCGGTGATGAAACACGTAGGAATAATAATAATAAACGAACACGGACCCAATGTTAGCCTCGATGCAGGAGAAATAGAGGACTGCGAGTCTTGGATAGGGTTACAGACTTTTACGAGTCCTAGATGCTTTTATAGACAGCACTATATAAAGCAATTCGTTAGTGAACGTGAAATAATGTTTCCTCAATCGTGAGTCGCAACAGACATTTTGGGTTGGCAGCTGATAGGCCAACAACATCAAACCAATCAGGACGTTTGGTTGGTTTTAGTCATCCAGTTGCGATTGATGATCCCGAAATTATGATGTGCAAATTTTGTGAACGACCGTTTTGCAAGCTATGATTATCACATGATGACAACCTCTACTGTAGGAATACTGAGAACAGCTATCACTGAAATCTGTTTTGACCCACAACGAAGAATGCGTAGGGGCAGAATTTGTCGTGAACATTGCTAGCCAAAGACTGGTCGGCAGAACAGATATGTGTCTACGGCATTTCTAAAATTATTGCTTGACCTAGTTTATATCCCAGACATTCATACAAACGTTAGTTTTCAAGCACACTGCTAGTTGACGCCAGCGACAACGTAGTATTCATGCATATGAGCCCCACGATTTACATACTTTTGTGGAAGCAGGCTAGCTCTGGCTCCACGATATTGCAACAAGTTGGCTAACTTCCAGTTTTCATTCTCACGCGTATAACCACGGTCTCCATCTTTGGGATAAATTTCACCATGTTAACAGCACCAGGTGATCACAGCGTTTTCTTCACGTGTTCAAAAATAATAGGTTTGCATAGTCGACGGGATCAATCTTATATGAGACCCAATTGCGAAAACTCGGCTTTGGCTTCATTCGAACCAGCGACAGAAACACCATGCCCAGACGCGGCATGCGCTGTGTCAATGTTGTCGGTTTTCCAAATAGATCGATGTTCACCAATCATTAAATTGCAATGTGACACTATTTCTGTGTAAATGGCGTTGATACTCTATTGCGAGAGTCCGAAATACATGCAAGAAAACTTTGCTCACATCTAGCTAGTCTTGAATACCATCAACTCTGTGATATTTTCATCTGATCGAAAGATGTTTTTGCATCACAATTGAACCGTTATCAACAAGAAAATTACCCACTGTTCATGAGTTGTCCTGAGAGTAAGACTATTCTCTAGGTCACATGCCATGTTCATTCATTCACAAGAGGATGTCGGCTAATTTTGTGCCTAACAGACTACCCATAGCCACTCCGTCTACTTATCTAAAAGAAAGCCCTTCAAAATTGAACCTGATATTTTCTGTACACAATAAAATGAGATCCTTAAGATATTCAAGTGGGATACCTATATCGCAGTTTTGGCTGAAAATAAAGTCACATAAATACCCAACTGTCTCTCGAAGGGGAACGTTAGTGAAACTTGTGAACTCATCGACACGCGTTCTAATGTTTCTGCTAATTCAGAGGCATCCTTTAGGCAATGAGGGGATATCACTTTGCGAATGGGGTCCAAAATTTCGACCAGCCATTGAACAACTTTAAGATATGCTGAATTTTTCACACACAAAATTGGTCGCAGAGGTATTTCTTCCTTGTGTAATTTTGGTGCACTTCTCAGTCGTGGTATTTCTGTGCCGGTGGGTTTCATGTGTCTATATTGATTTTCAGATATATGGCCATGCACCAAGGATCTCATTTCACTGTGTACAGAAAATGCCAGGTGCAATTTTTAAGGACATTCTCACAGATAAATAGATGGAGTGGCTAGAAGTAGTCCGTTAGGCTCAACATTAACCGACATCTTCTTGGGAATGATTGAACGACAGGTCTCAGATAATATTGCCAAAGCCTCATTGTACAAACGGTATGTCGATGATATTTTGATTTTTACGGACACTGCTCATTGCGATTTATTTTTTAATCTTCTTAACTCTATTCAACCGAACTTATCCTTGTCTCACGAAAGGGAATCAAACGGCAGTTTAGCATTCTTAGATATGCTCATCACTAGGCGTGGGGATAGAACATTACAGTGAACGGTCCATCGCAAGGCAACATGGGGCGAACAATATCTCCAGTTCTCCAGCTTTGCTCCCATAGCATATAAGCGGGGTTTGGTCAAAACCCTATTTCATTGGGCCAGGCATATATGCACCTCTGATAAGCTGCAGGTGTAACAAGAAATGCTAAGAAAAACGTTGCTGGCAAAAAGATAACCTGAAAAGTTCATTGACATTCATAGCAAAGTAAACAAATGCAATGAGCCAGTGCAAACCGTTCAAAGGAAAGACATATTCTTATTTTTGCAGTTGAAAGGTGATCATCTGGCAAATGACATAAAGCACAAATTGCAATTACGTCTAGTTCAAACCACCAAAGGACTCGTTCTACACAATTGCGAACGCAGTTTGTCTGACCAATCTGTCACTCACGTTGTTCATCAGTTCACTTGCAGTTGCGGTGACATATACATAGGCAGAACAGACCGCCAACTATCCCAACGAGTGGTAGAGCACGTCCCGAAATGGTTAAAACAACTCAAGACACAACAATCTGAAACCGGTGAATCAGTTACTCGAAGCCCCGCGTCATCGATAGCCAGACACCTCATGATAACAGGTTACCAGATCAACCCACTTAGATCGTTCAAAATATTGTCACATCAAAAGAGCCGGAAGTTACTGGCCTTTGGCGAAGCCATGTTGATTAAAACTCACTAGCTGGCGCTGTGTGCACAAAAGTGGTTGAAACAACCCATAGGTTTGCCATGTTGGTGAGAACAGAATACGTGGTGTGATTGTATGCGTGTCCATTCCCTATCTATCTCTATGTGTGTGCCATATATAACTCGCATGTTTTACGTTTGCGACTGATGAGAGTGGATGAAATGTTAACATATCGCAAAATATGTCTTCTTACTACATTGATGAAGTTATTAAACGGAACACAATGTTTCAACTTTAGAATAGTGTTTGACCGATATTGACATGATCGAAGAAATCACCAAGATAAGAATCATTTGTGCATACTATCATAAAACCCTATCGTTTCTTTAATGTCAGTGTGATTCTAAAGTAAGATGATATAGCAGATTTTTAACATTGATTTCACAGGAAAACTGATGCCAGGGTTATATCAAATGAAAACTGATCCGACTCGTAGAACACAGGTTTTTAGCCTCACGCCAGCTTATCAATCGCTGAGTCACCGGACAAACTTCGAACCATATCCCGTGGTGGAAGATCATTGAAATAATGAGAGGGGATTTGAGAAATTAACTGAATTTCGTCTTTATCAATTCAGACGTACTAGTGGAAGTAATTGTTGGGGATAAACCTTTCATTTGCAGGTGCATTAGTGCCAGTGTACTTTGATTCACCTAGGGCTACATGAAATGTTTTAGTTCTGCGCAATAATTTGCTCAATTGTAGGCGGACAATACACAACGGTTGCCCATCCACAGTCTAGTTGAGAATCACTTGATAATTGCAGATTTCCTTTATGGACGCGCATTAATTCTTCTTTTATTATTATTACTACTGTTATCATCAAAAACTTAACCATCACCTTGGGTTGCTTATCCAACATTTTTCTCCTTCTGACGCATTCCGTCCAGCTCTCCTACGGTAATCTCTCATTGGCACTACTATGCGGAAATCCTAATTTGGTACATCCAATTATTTAAATGAGACCAAACTACGAAAAGTTTGGACTTCGCCTGGATTCGGAGCAGCGACAGAAACCGCATGGCCAAACGCGGCAAGCGCCCTACCAACTTAGCCAGGAAACATTGATAGGTCAACGTGTTGCGTTGTATTGGACATAATCAAGCAGACAAGACCTTCCAAGACGTTTATACTGTCCAGTTCAGATCTTCGTTGGAATATACTACATGAGCGATGGAGGATGGTCAGTGAGCTGCAACGGAAATATTATTTGTCCTTTGGAACTTCACCTATCAGTCTCGGTTGAAAATTCTTCATCTGTACTCAATCACTCAGAAGATAACTCGAGAAGACTTGATATCCACAGACCACCTGTTACCTGAGTGTCTCGCGGGAAATGTTCTCACTTTTGCCTATCAAAATAGACCGTAAATTTGCGGGAATAGGCCATGCAAACTGAGGTCATTATGTGTAGTGTTTTTTTCTTACAGGAGGGTTTTTGTTGTGCATGCGGTAATCCAGAGTGTTAGCAATTTTTGAGTGTAAATTCTATATTTGCAAACAAATGGAATGTAACGTTGAATTCAGTCTAAGACAAGTGAAACAAAGGGCACTCAAGTCGTAGCAGTTCAGTTACCAATACCACAGACATAATTCTAGAGGGCATCGTGTTTCTTCTATTGAACTGCGTATCATTGAGTCCATCTTCGTGGGGATGGATTCACATAAAACGAACGCACAGTTCTGTGTGACACGTAAATAGCCGTGGTATGCCCAATTGCACATTCTAATAGTCCTGTACAGCTGCTCAGCATGTGGGATATGAGAATCAGTGTTGGTTGTTATGGTTATTTCACACAGAAAGTCTTTTCAACGATTAGACTCCGCATAGATCCTGAATGTCACCAGAGCTTAGCTTCCGGATGTAATGTAGTCACGAAATCTTCAACTGGTCTCTTATACCATTTGATTGACACAAGTACCACTCCGGTAGGTAGAAGTTGCACGTGAACTGATCGTCATAGTGTGCAGCATTGCGATCTCATGGATAGGGCTCGTGGTCCTACAAGAGGCGGCTGTGAAATATATAGAGCTTTACTAGTATGAATTTGCCAACACCGGTCACTCTACTTGTGTTCCCAACGAAGTACGACGAGAAGCTCTGAATGCTAGTGGTAGATTCTAGATTACAAATAATGCACAAAATATGGTATGAGGCAGATTACTAGTGGACAATTATTTCTCAACAGTCATTCAGCTAATATCTACTTGGGCGGTCTTCTGAACCACAAGCCACAGCAGCTGACAATAATCAATATGTCACGGGGTGTGTTTATGTAGACTCACCTACCGTTCATACGGCAGGCGTTCCTAATTGATCTCCGGCCAAGTCTACGGTTTTGGGAAACTTGAAGTGCAATATTGGTAGCTAATCACTCACACCCGTCTTAGCATATTGCCAATCAGGAAAGACTTGATAAATAAGATGCACTATAATTTATTACATACTGTCGGCATGAAAACTGTCGCCTCGTTACTGATTCCGTCAGTGCAGTGACAACGCATTGTATGGTTGAAACAGTGAGTTATCTGGACGGCACTCATGTGAATGAGAAAATAGAAAGTAATTTAGGTTGTCCAACGCTCGTGGTGTTTCGCACATGAAGTACATTCCTTAAGACTCTGGACGAATGACCAGTACTATTATTTCAATTGAACTCTCATTCTGCTTGTATGTAAACACACTTTAGTTCAACTCATTTCACAAGAAAGCTTCAATATGTCCTCAACGGTTTGCTACACCTGGCCTCAACGCGCCGACTTCCATTTAACCCCACTGAATGTGAAATGTTTTACACAGTTCAATCTTCTCACGGTGGTTGTATTTTAGAAGACACAAAGCTACCTACCTACCACTGAGAGCAACATGTGGAGACAATTGTTTCAGAAAACCATGGCCTGCGTTTCAACATCCATTAGACGTCCAACAATGCTAACGTGACCCCAGATGTCAACCCACTAGTTCGAACACTTCCAGATTGAATGAGGTATCCCGGTGTTAAACTCGACAGCATGTCCTAACAGTGTATTACGTGTTCAGCGTTGTAGAAAGACAAACATATGATTTGGGGAAAATAGCGCAGATCCAAAAAGCCTATAATCACATTCCATTAACTTATTTTAGTGAGAAATTTTCCTGAAGTTGTGTAACTTCCGCATGTGGACTCATTAGCCAAGAAGGTATTTCGAAGTACAAAACCTTACATCATCTGTTGCATAATTGAAACACATGCTTTGGTCCAGTTTCAATCACTGTGTTTGCAAACACCCAATGGAGCTGGAGCGACAGGTAGGACGCGTGGAATAGAAACCACTTCAGTAGCAGTATACAGCCAGCTTGCCTAAATTCCTCGTAACAATGTCATCAACAGATGCTTTCAAGCAGGCACGTAATGCATGCATCCTCCACAATTTGTCGATTGTCATATTCTAAGCAACTTTGAAATAGTTCAACACCTTTGATGTCAACGCTAGCAAGCCACATTTTATCAGGGTACATGTGGCCTGTGCTGAGTCATTATGTCCGAGTTATAAATTTTTTTATTAAACCATCATTCACACTGCTATGTTCTCTGGCAATTCCGAACAATATTCTTTTTCCCGCTTCGCCCAAAGACCGTTTGTCTACAGTGCAACAGACGGTTGGGTGTGTACAAATACTGTGTAGTGGTCAAGAATGAGTCACTCAGGAGCCTAAGTAAATGCAGGCGTACCTCACTAGGCTATCAGCGACAATCAAGTGAACGAATACAACAGACAAGTTGCAGAGTTGAACTAAGTTACGGTAATCAAAGAATTTGACGCACGAAAGGTGTTCAAAAGTATTGAGGATGGCCACCACAGAATTCCAAATTACGGTTATCCGGGATTCAGAGATATTGCGGAGTCACTATGGGCTGCTAAAGCGCGATAAAGGCTGCGACGATGGTCGCAGTACGATGGTCGAAACCCACTGTGAAAAGCGGCATCGACAAACTTTACTCTGAACCACATAATTCTGTCCGGACATTTCCAGGGAATACCGTAAGTCTAACCCACTTAAAATAGTGGAACCATAGAAGTATGATGATCTTCAAGAGGCTGCATGGAAGGTAGTTCGATTGGTAGACCGGTCTACTTCGGTGACGAACTTCACAGGACCATAAACCGTACGCTAAACTCCTCAAAAGCCCTTTGAGAAATTTATGTCCCCTTTTGTACAGTGGCATCATACGAGTCAGAGGAATGTTGGATTTATCCACACTACAAAATGGTACGGATCACGCAATTTACTTACCTGCTGAACACTTTGTAACACCGTTACTTACTATGGACTACCATGGAGATTAATTCATACTGGAACATCTCACCTATTGTCAGGTTTCCAAAAACGTTATTGGATTTTACAAAATAATCTCATCCATCGGTAACTTCTTGCAAACTTTTGTAGAGTTTAGGTTCAGGAATGTCAATCCGTGTGACCAGCAGCACTTACAATTAAAAATAATTTCTTGGTTTCTCTGTCAGCATTTTGTTCCGAGCGCACTGACCACTTCGTTTCTCCGTTGGTCAAACACAAACAAATAATAGGTAATCGATTATGATGCATCTGCATCTCTTTTTCTCTTAGATCGGTACATATGGGTGTAATGCGAATTATGGCTACAGTTAGCACTTGGCTAGTGAGTCTCAAACGCGGTCAACTAGATCAGTCCGGAACACTTTGCCCTAACCAATGACTGCTTCTAGTGTATTAAAAATGTGCCCGTAGCCGAAGGAGCCACAACGTGTAAGTAGAAGTTGGCGACGAGTGCGCCATTTGTGTGGTGAATTTCGAAGATGGTGGTTGATTGATTGTACACTAACATTACAGAACCGACAATAATGACATGAAAGATAACGAGGGCTGAATACATGGGAGCTAGTGTTAGCCACCCACAGCATCACGTCGACAAGTCTGTGGCCGGAGGAGATAATGGAAGAAACGAAGGGAAAAGCACTTATACGAATGAAGTAGGAATGATTCAGAGGGAGATTTAGCAGATTTGTTAGCTTACAGGGTCCTTGGGCGAGGAGGATTTCGGTGTGCTTCAAGACAGTACTGCGACTGTTGGAAAAGTGTGGATTCTAACGTCACACTTCACCTTCATCCTATTCATATACATTTAAAGTAGTATAGCATTATTGCCGAACTTAACGTGACTGACCAGTTTGATTCATTCGTCCCTATTTGCTAGTTTTGAGCACGCTAACATTTATTTGGTCTCCAGTACTTCCAAATTTGGTGAAACCAATTATATCGTATCCGGACTTATTCTTTCTATTTCCTTTCCCATCGCACTGAGTTACATTGGTTTACATGAGCCACGATGACGCGTTCTATCTTACCTCTCTGAGTAACTGCCCAATTTATCACGTCTCCACTGCACTCTCAAATGCAGTTTTGTCATTTTGTCGAACTTGGAGAGTTTCGGAGGTATATAATAAACCATGTGTTCAATTATTTCTGTACTGCTTACGTGGGCACAGTATTGGAGAATGAGCAACAAGTCGGAATGAATAAGTTTCAATCTCATATATCTGCAAGTCCTACATTTCCATACTCATTTCTTCAAATGGAGTTCACATTTAATCCGGACCAATTTCAATTTTACTGTGGAAGCACGTTTCCATTCTATTGCATCACAAGGAACAGAAATATACTATTTCGTTTCCATTGAGGACATATTTACAGCGCATTCGCTCGACTGGATTGTAGATTACATTCAAATCCTCATGATATCGCGGTGATCGTTTTCCGTACTATCCTGTTAACATTCTGATAGGCGTGCCGGTTTAGAAACAGTAAGACATTGAACCACAATGCTATTCGAGTACTATTCAGCTTGCCTGCTTAATGATTGTGAATACTATGCAAAATCTTTCATCTCTAAATCTATCTCATACATTTGTGATCTGGGTTCCTCAGTTTTGTAGAAACGACTAAACTCACATAACCAACTGAGCAAGAATTTATTTCTCAACTGGTGTCCAATCAGTTTGAGGGATAAAACTTGCACTTTTCTTCACGTATTTCATCATGCTTGTGCAGTTTTGATGACATGATACTCGTGGAACTCAGAACTTCTCACTCCTTGTCAGTCTCTAGTTTTTTCTAGGGTTCAGTGCAATTCACTGATGACCAAACACATACTTAGTCGCAGTTATTCTCCCATAAATAAGCAATCAAGAATTCTCATCTGCTGAATAGTTAACGAAAACAACTATTCATCGAATTCCATCTTCCGGTTTACATCAACTTATACTAGGAAATAAAAGTTGAACGGGTTGGTTGGAAGCAAAGTTAACCGGGCTCATTTCACTAGATCTTTCTGTAAACCAATACGCGATGTCAACAGTGTGAAGCTTTGCATCCGCTGACTCCCACGTATACCTCAAGTTTCCATTGCTCACTGATATGCCGATTTCCCTAAAGTTGCCTTTCAATTGTTGTACACTGACTCACCGGTTTATCGATCGTGCAATTTTGGCAACTGCTTTATCCGTTATCTAACGTTTCATTCCGTTTTCCTGTATTGTATATGTATCCCATAACAAGCTGTCAAATGTCTCATTTATTACGCTCAAAAGCGTCTGCAGTATATTTCGTCATTCCGGAAATATTCCCAAAGCGTATGTTGAACAAGACGTGAATCGTCTGACAAATATTCATGTGACTGGACAAGCTCTGTTCTACATGTTTAGGCCGTTAGGTGTGTATATCTTGCGTCGGATATTAGAGATAAGATTTGCATCGTTTCTTTCAGCACACAGCCGCAATTGGGAACTAATATGAGGATAGAGTTTGGGTTCTGACCACTATGTGCAGTTTGTTTCCTGTACCTAAAGGCCTTAGTTCATGAAATACAGTGTGTATCTTATAGTGTAACATACAACTGGTGCAAGGTTTGTTAGAGTATATGGTGAAAATTCAAGGTGCATGGACGACAGTAAAGCAGTTTACGTTGTAATCCGGTGAATACGTTCATTTTGACAGAATTTCTGTCTGTTGCTTGGCGATAAGTTGTTGACTTGTTAGGCCTTGTTTTGTTTGCCTGATCGCAAGTCGTTCATTCATTGCACATTGTTATTTTTCAGGGTTTCAAAGTGGCAATTTCTCGCTCGTGTTCTTTGTCGTAATATGAACAATTGGTTACGCTAGATTCAATTTACACTTGTTAATAGGATTTGGAGTTGATCATTCGTTTCGTCAGTCACAGCCCAGATGTCACTCATCTAGTACGAGTCCCCAATCAACATCGACGCGATACAGAATCAAAATTTCATCCAAACTGATAATCGGGCTCCTGGTCTCATGGTCAGTACACAGTGTTTGGGAGCCTTCACCACCGAGGTTCTCACAGTATCATCAGTGATCTGGCGTAAAGTCCAAAGAAACAACAATGTTTCAGCTGCCAACAGTGACAGTCTCTTGAATTTTATCAACCAATCCACAGATGGTTATAATGCGTGACATCCCTAAGCTCCTGGCGTGGCTTCGTAGCTCAGCTGGTAGAGCCGTTGCCACGTTGAGGCATGGTGTGTCTGTCGCTGGTTCGAATCCAGCCGGAACCCTGACTTTTCACAGTTGGGTCTCATCTTAATCCACAGATCGTTTTTATCAAGAACGCCAACGGCAACAAATACACACATTACAGGAGAATTTATTATAGTGGCACACACAACGCGCTACTATTTTGAAAATGTAACCTGTCCCAATAAATACTATTGTAATCAGGTTCAACCATGAAATATAAACCGCTAAGTAATCAGATAAATGGCGATTCCACTCAGCCTGTGACCGCTTAAGAGTGTTCATAAATCTAGGCATTATGTCATTGGTATATGTCAGGACTGTTTTACATTTGCCAAGCTGTTGTCTCTTGGTTGTGGAGGGGGGATAGAAAATTTATCCTCAGGTGCTTGGCTTGTGAGTGATGATCGGCGAAACCGGTTGAGCGTTCACATACGATAATTTGCGAACAGTCTACTTAAGGACCGTGAGGCCTAGTTCTCCGAGCAAGTCAATATAATGGAGACGGCACTTTTGTCTAGAAATGTCCAGGTGCTATTCTCCTTGCTTGGTAGTTGCACTTACCGTCAATAAGTTTTTAGTGGGTCTGTGTGAACGGAATGGCTAAGGAATGTATTTGGCCCCGAAGGTTTTACCCTTCAGATGATGACTTCAGAGGATCAGTTCAACTGGCCTGAACTGAATTACAGGGATTTGATTGATAGAGACTAGTTATTCATGACGTTTTGAGGATTCTTTTTTCCGAAACGGTTAGGTTAGGTTAGTTAAGCTGTAGGTCGGGGCTCATGTTCTCCAGCCCGTTTTAAAGATAGCGGTGTGAGAATGCCATCAGTAATGACCACAACCCTGCCTCCAATGCTGGAAACTAGAGAGATGGTTCGTGTTTGAAACTATTCGTCAGTCCTTCCCATTCTCAGCAAAGAAGCATGGCCATCAAGTAAAATGAATTCTGGTAATACTACTGTGCATATTGCACCCGAGATTATCAACATCACGATAATTAGGTGGATTGTGAAACAACCAGAACACCAAAAGAAAGAATAAGCAAGATGCCGAGTGGATCGTGGGCGCATCGATCACGTGTTTAACATGCGGTAGATAACGGATCATCAACAATCCCTTTCTTAGCCATCGTTCCTGGTGTTGTTGGACCTGTTGACTTGTTTTTCTTCGGGTAACCGATAAGTTGTCCGGGATCGTTTTCGTCGCAGAGGTGAAATCCGGTTATGTGCCAGTTTATTGAAGTCGTTAATTGTTCACTTAGAGTGAAGAATGTGCATTCATGGCGACTATCGAAAGTAGTTTCCGATTTCTTCCGTCATATTCAACTCTGTAATAGGCGACATCCAGGAAGCAGTATTCGGAGGTCTCGAAGAATTTGTGGTTGAACATCTGCTGCATAATAAGCTGTCTGGTCTTGAATATGCAGAACATGCTCAACAGATGAAACGGCATGGATGGCGTTCCACTCTATTTGGTATTGCATGCAACCTGCTCGAGAATGTCAGCCCCTTCGTCTACTTGAGTACTATTAGCTCACCATCTTCTAATATCATTGATGAGATATCTACGATGCTAGGGAAACAATTGGTGCAGCTGTAAACTTAACTTATTGGTAGTGTTTCAGAGCCGCTCATATTTCAGTAAAGACGAATTGAAATGCTCGTGTGTGCTAGCTCATTTCGTGTTGGTAAACACCTGGTCCATTTGTGCAGAAGACGAAACTAGACTCTCAGTATTGGATGATTGCTGTCCCCTACCCTTTGTACGTTTCAAGTAAGTTGACTGCGTCAGCAACACGGCAGTCAGTTTGCGCATGTATGAGAGATGTGCAATTTCGCGTCCGACAAACGACCTAATAAGAAAGTCCATCTCCGTGGATTGTATCACATGTTCTGTATGCCATCTGCATGCGTCTGCCATAAAATCCATTTGCCAGCCTGCCAACTGGTGGTTAAAAAAAGCCGCAAAGAGGCTAGATCGTAAAGCGGTCACGGTCTATATGAACTCTTACCGGCATCTCTCGGCAAAGCTGTTTGATTACGTATGTCGGATGTGAGAGTTAGTGACCATCCACACGATTGATCAGAAGTATCTTTCCACATGGCAGTGTGTTGTAGTCAAAACCAAACGTGCATTCACAAGTGACTCCATTTTTCATTTCGCCTCGTGTTTTCATTCAGCATTCTCTTGTTCTTTGTACATTTTAATTTGTTTATTGCTTTGAACTTTCGCGAACTATTGCTGAGAGAAACGGTGACCTCATCCTTAGTATCCATGTATATGAATGAAATGTGGAAATGGTGATGACCATGAGAATGTAATGGAGTAAATGCGAACGCACAACTCCTCATCTCACTCAGCCAATTCTCCACATTATGGACCGTAAACCTCCAAACTATGTCCGGTACATAGCTACTGAACGATATATTTGCTAGTTGAATAGGAATCACAGTAATTGTTAACGGACAACAAGGTCTGGTTTATGATAACACAAATTACACCTCCATGGTAATATCATTCTGCATTCTCAAATCTGCAGGCTGGAGACTTAAATATTATAACTTCGTGATTATCTATGAGGAATCTGTCTAACTGGTACTATTTGCTGCATATGGGAACCGTTATTCACGGGGAAACTAACAATGACACAACGTGGAAGACAGGAGTATCACGTATGGTCCATACATAATCAAACTGGCTGGTCTGTATTGTCGAAAGTAAAATCGTTGCAATTAATACACATACTATATAAGGCATTACAGCGAGTAAACTGTGCAGTTCCCGGATTAGTAACGGGAACCGTATAAACTGTGCGCCAAATGTTTCCACCGACCCAGTTTCAGAGACTGGTCTGTGAATGAGAATTCTTCTCATTGACTCGATACAACAGTCGGCTCAAGTATTAATAGACTGACGATGCAGCACCCATGATCGAATGATATTGGTGTTAATCGTGGGAAATTGAGAACAACGATCAACCGACCTGAGAAGGTTAATATAGGTAGGGCTGCCAACCAGTCTAAGCACTGATTTTCACAACTACTTCTCATCTAGATCTACTTCTCATTGAACTGCTCTCATGACGTTCAAGTCACTTTTAAACTGACACCGCATGACATAAGGTAAGATGAACATTGTTGTGGAACAGCAACTCGCTCGTATGGTTTATTCAATTGAGTTGGGGAAAAGAACGACTATGCAGACTACCAGGCAATTTTGGAGGCAGTTTACTGGCTGTGTTTGGTAGACTGGACACGAGTTTCTGATAGGATCACATTAAACATTGTGGGCAAATTGACAGCTGGACCATAAAACGCCCACATGAATGGTAAACGACAGATATGCTCTGGGAAGGAGCGATTCAGTGCTTGTGACTAACCATGTATATTCTATTGCAAACCTTGGTTTGAAATGACGGACCTGTAAACCTGAAAATCACCATACGCGATAGTAGGAGTTTAGTTGTGAAAATGTGCGAACAGATTACCGGAATAAGAAGGTATGCAGAAAGTATGCAGTATGCTTTTCCTGACTAGTCGTTCTTAGCTGTTCGATGACCGATAGACTCAATTTGAATACGACCAAAATTCAAGAGTTTATCGAACGATGCCAACATTATGTTAAACACGAGTTTTAATTAATCCCTCAATTTGCTGTGGAATACAAACTGAACTGTCCCGATAAATCATGCCTTGAACTGTCACTTTTGAATGCGGCAGTCACTTCGATTGAATCAAATGATAAGCAAGCCATACTGATATACGGTTTGTTTGAGGCGTTAACACTCAAATTCAGATCCACATTCAGGTGTCACTTCTTGGTGAAACAGGACAAACAGTAAAATTTACAAATACAGAGATTCAATATGATAGACCGTCCGGTAAGATAGCCTGTTAGGCAACACATCACTTTTGGTGTGAGTATTGAAAGATGGATGAAGTATGTCCGTTACAATCCCATACTTTCCCCTTTTGAGAAGCATTTAGAATGGACGATTCTGCTTTTATCCAACAGATTCACAGGTTTGTTTGACAAACGATACAATATTAGTGTTTACAATCTGTTCACCAGCCTGATTCTCGTCTCAAGTTCTGTTGGACAAAACGCATCCGTCATGAGTACCTTGCATTTTGATTGTCTGACGGTGTCTTCAAAGAAACCGGAAGATGTTCTTGAACCAAAATTTTAAACCGTGCTTTGTAAAACAGTCGGTAAAACTAATGTTCACAAAATACGAAGCAAATGAAACGATTTTATGAAGCAGTCATGAAAATCCTACATTGGTAAAGGTGGAAATTGTCCGGGAGGGAAACCAACTGTGTTACTTAGCATCGTGTTGGGATCATCTCAAAACCTGGTGCTATAATCACTGGGGTATACTTGTCTTCATACAGTCCGTTAATCGAACATTGTCCTCCACGTTCACTAAACACCATCTACCTTCATCGCTTGTCCATTTCATTGTTGTGGTAACAGTTTTGTGTTGTATTATTGTGTACTCATCTTCCCCATAATATCAAGGGTGCAATTTCACAACTATCCTTTATAAAGCATGCGGTAAACTAACACGTCTTGGTACAGTCTATTCCATGGGTTTAAGACCAGTTGCTTTTTGGTCGCCATATCAACACTTCTGCACGGCTGTACGCGGACTTGCAGGAGGCAATTTAATAACGTTTCTCGAAAACAAGTTTCGTTTAGTGATTTAACATCTTTATATTTCAAAAGGTTGATAAGTGGCTGCTTATTATCACCAGACCACCCGATTGTTGTTGCAGGCATTTAGTTCATCGGACAAGTCGTGCCAACAAAAGTTCCAACTGTCAAGACTGTCTATGTAAGAGTCATTTTCATTGAGAAGAAACAATATACCATTTATCCCATTAGTTTGCTTTCATCTGACTGATGTGCTGGTTGTTGTTTGTGATCTCTTTTCAACAGCCAGTATTGATGGACGAGCTGTGTGCACTTATAAAACACAGCTATTAATCTGCACCACTGGTTAACAGAGTGGCGACTTCTTAATTCGCTTGATGAGCGATAGCCAGACAGTTACAACAGTCAAATCTGGATAATAGATTCCATAGAGGCATAGAGGCTATCTCACTATAAACACCATACTACAAATCCCTGATTTGTGGTTAAGTAAAAATTGTCTTACTAAACCTTAATACAGATTTTAGTTCTCCGATAGCTTCAACTGGTTAAAGCCGCCAATCTGACTTCAAAGAAATGAGTAAAACACATAAAAGCCGCATTTACTCGTGACTCTACTAGGTAGTCATGTGCCAGTCATCCGACTGCTGGCGAGAGATGCTCTAAACCCGCATGTGAAGTGGGGTAATTATTTTCACAGTGACGTTACTACCGCTTATAAAAATGTGAATCGAGAAGAAAAAATACTGATGATCATATGTACAAATTCGAAACAACCATTTCCCGTTGAAAGTTTGAATACAGCAGACAAAAGACTGACATTACACGACTTATGCACGAGCAGATTTCGCTGCATCTCTACTGGCGTTTACCGCAGACGAGTTAAAATGTACGAAATTCCAAACCACATGACAATCACAAAAGATCAAGATTCAAAACATGTTCAGTTGCTACCACAGCAGCATCAGCGTCACAAACAGTTCTTTTTGTACACACAAAATGGGGTGACGGTGTCTAATTGCAATCGCTTCGGCATATCGTAGCAAATGTTTGTTTCGAGTCGAGATCAGAACACGAAATGACTTTGATAAGTCAATCACATGTTGCGTCATCAAGTGATGCTTGGCAATCGATGACGTTGGCTCCTTCCGGGTGTTTGCTGTCGAGTTGCCAGATTGTGTGGCCGTTTGTTGAACCCATTTCGGTAAGTGTTCGGTAACCCTGGTTCCAAGCTGAGGCTCAGTTCTGCCAACATAGGATGCTCCGCATCCACATTTGTATTCATAGATTACGTTTGATTTGGCGAACTGAGACGTTGGTTGTTTAACCGGGGGCGTGGGGACTCGGACTGTTCTGTAAACGATCACTGGTTTCGCCCCAATGAAATCTGCCCGAGCGTAAATCGTTTAACCTCAGTCTTTTGTCTGCTCTATTCAATGTATACAAATGTTGATGCGCGTCTGATGTAGATTGTTGTTTCGAGGTTTGTTCATAACCTTTTTTCAAATTGAGCCTGGATCTCAACTTAGTTATTATTTCCAAGTGGAATGCATACATTTGAACCACATCATAAGACTCCTAGCTGGTGGGCTTTCAGTTGACAGGAGGACAAGTCCATCACGTACTTAGATGGATCCTCATGTAATTTCTCCATAATCATGCTGTGCTTAAGTGAATTCTCTAAATAATCGGTCATAGAAATTTTGTTTTCTTGATAGTCATCGAGAGAACATACAATGCAATTTTCCCAGTGATCTTGTTCAGAAAATTCCGGATTCCAACGCCCTGTATGAAACAACCGATGCCCAAGTCAGCCAAATCCAACTTTACCTACAAATATCGATGTAGATACGGAGCATCCCACATAGGCAGGACTTAGCGCCATTTGTGAACCAGGGTCATGGCGCACATCCTGAAATGGGTCAAGAAACAGGTCATGCAAACACATGACTTCACAGTCGCGCACAGAACCAGAGAGCTTGCATCATCCTTTGCACGTCATATTCTAATGAAGCAACACCAATGTGATCCCACAATTGCATCTCGTGTTATCTACTCAACGTCAGGCAGGCAAACACTGCGCTATGCTGGAGCAGTTGCAATCCGACAGTTCAACCCCATGTTGTGTGTTCAGTAACAACTGTTTTTTGGGCTGTTGCTACCGTGATAGTGACAATGATTGTGCAACCTAGCAACTGACTTTCTTTGGCATCTTGTTTATTTTCTCATACTGATACATAAATGGTCTGTAGTATGCACTCTTAAAGATGCAGCGAAATTTGTCCCAACATAAATCGCACAATATCAGCCTATTGTTTTCTTTATTCAGTCATTTGGTTTCCTCCTACTGCTTTGCGATTCCATACCCAATTTTGCTGTGTACTTTCGCAGACTACTGTAGGTGTTGATAAGATGCAACGTCGTGCTATCGAGAGGAATTCTGAGCATATTCTTTTGTGAATCCCATGTTCAAATGTACTTTAGGAAATTGCCATGGGTTTCAAATCTTTTGAATAGAGTGGTTTCGTCTGAGAACTTGATTACCATTTTTGTCAACAAAAGCTCCAAAACACTATGGCCTCATGTTTTTGAGATCATCCGGAATATTGCATACAATTAGGGCATCATCACGTGGAAGACATCACCGTTTTGTTGCCTCGAATCCGATCATCTCGAATATAGTTTGACAAAATTATAAATGTTTGAGGTTCACTAATGTTTTGTTATCTGTAATGGGTCCACCGACGGGAATCTTCTGATTAGGCCCCATTACTGTGATATCTCTCAAAGTTGCATATGGATTTAATATGAAACCACTGACGCAGCTATCAAAACTCTTGCTCCGAAAAGGCGTGGTCTGTGATGAACTCCTAGCTGTGACAAGGATGTGCACAACCGATCGGTTTGGACACGTGCAAAACTCTGGTCTATTGTTTTATTTCGAAGGTATATCTAGATGTGACAGCTCCGCGCAAATGAGTGTGATGTTCAACTTCAAATTACTCCAATCTTCGAGTAACCATTAGTAATATGAATATCGTTTAAAATACTTGAAAAAGTCGCGGATCACAGCTTGTCTGTAACTGACTGATTGCTGGATTATCATTTGAAGTTATTAGGCAGTGGATGGTGAGGCAACGTGATTGTGAATTCCGATTTCACATTTGTCGTATACCCTACTTATATGTGTTTACAGTAGTATATTTTCACCACTCAATTTCACTAGACTCTGTTTGCATTATCTGCATGTGCATTTATATGATTACCATGAAATCTTAATGGGCTGTCAACAGTTAAACTTTATCTAACCCTATTACCTATATTTCGTTCTCTATTACATTGTACCACTATTGTTTGTATGATTTGCAGTAACTGGCCACATATTTTACTGCCTAGATGAACTTAACTTTTACTCAGGCGTATGTAAACTTGGTCCTAAGTGACTGTTTATTTGCACAGCATAATAATATAATTATAGAACCACGTTCGACATCACGATAAAAATTTACATACAGTGTTCTACCCTTTCCACATTATATATATATATATATATTTCACCACAGACCGTGCGTATGACTAGGCTTCTAGAACGCACAAACCGATTGTTCTGCCGAGTTGACATAAAATTCAATTTGAACATCACCCACAATTGATCACAGCTGTCACATTCTCATTGACATTCCAGTCGGCCCCTTTCGAAGCTAAGCATTATACTCGAGTTCCGCTCTCATTAGAGCTCATCAGTAGTGCATATCCTTACCATTGCCGGGACTAGAACCACGGACACGCTGTTCATGAGCAGGCAACCGTGTTTACCACTGCGCCATTAACCTCACGTTAGGCACGACCGAATTATCATACGTGAACGCTCAACCACTTTCGCTTGTGAGTGATGATCAGGTTGCCCGATCGTCTCGAAATGGAGACACAGTTACTGTTTAATGAGATCGGAGATCTCGAGCTGTCTAGGAAGTCCTAATCGGGGGGTTATCGACTGGAGTTAACAGACAGTCACTGTGTCTCCATTTCGAGACGATCGGGCAACCTGATCACTACTCACAAGCGAAAGTGGTTTAGCGTTCACATACGATAATTCGGTCGTGTCTAATATGAGGTCAATGGCGCAGTGGTAAACACGGTTGCCTCATGAACAGCATGTCCGTGGTTCAAGTCCCGACTGCCGTGGCGATGATATGCACTACTGACGAGCTCTAATGAGAGCGAAACTCGAGTCTAGTGCTTCTTTTCGAAAATGGCCGACTGGATAGTCTACGGGAATGCGACAGCTGCGAGCAATTTTGAGTGATGATCAAAGTGAAATAAACCAAATCCCCGACTACTCATCAGTAATTTCTTATAAATTGACGCAGTTCTCATGCGAGATGAACGATATTGACGCAAGCTGTTCTGTCTTTGATATTGAAATTAAGGGCAATGATGAGAAGGATATTAATGGCAAGTTGGCTGTAGCCGAATTGCGTATAAAGGAATTAGAGTAATTGATTCTGAAATCCACTGTACGTCACCAAGCCGACACAGGTCTAGTGATGTTTAAACCGGATGGTCCGTCTCAGCTATGTTATACAGAAAAACAGTGGAAATTCTCACTCCTTTGTATTTGATACCCTTAAGGTGCCCATGAAAAGTACCCAGGCTACCGGAACGGTGGAACAGTTGTTAGGCGATGGACTGCGGCGGGTCGATTCGACTGTTCGAATATTGCCAGGAGCATGCGCGAGTGACATGTTCAAGTCTCCAAATGTTCACCAGTACGCAAGAGGCCATTAACCAGACGAATCACGACGGTAGATTCATGCGTTTATTTCTCCTAGGATTTCCCAGGAAATTTCTGTAGAGTATGCAGGACTTACAATGTGCGTATGCACATCCAGTTGCCACGTTATTCCAGGTGAAACGGTCGATCACGTGTATACTCAGGTACGTTCACATGCAGATTTCCATACTACATTTCCTTTTGCTCGTACGATTACGGAAATTGGCACACTCAAATGCGACATCCTGACAGAACGTTCGAATCCTACGCATGTCACCGAAAAAGTGACACTACACCTTGACCATTGTTTTGGGGGTCAGCCTTTCTGTACATTATTAACAGTCTGTCGACGCCCACACGTGTGTGGACGACGTACACTATGGTGGTATCAGAGAAACACTATATGCATATATATAGGTATTGTAGAGGTCAGCCGAGTAATCAGGCCCGGGCTTTCATTGTTCTGTCACATTTCTCGAAGAGAGATATAATAATACTAGTAATAATGTATTTTTCTCAACGCATTTGTAAGAGACACGCTCGGATGTGCCGGTTTATTGCAGATAATTACAGGTGATACATAGCAACACATAGTTACTTACTAGAACAAACACGGAATCTGTCAGCACAAGATACCGTAATCAGAGATTAACAGGCTCTCGTTTACAAACTTTGGACGCATCCACCAGATAACTAGATTGTTAGCCTGTACCACAGATTTAGTCTAAAAGAAAGGATGTTACATTACTTCAACTTAAACGGGGTTAGGTAAAGGACGACTCTTCAGATATCTAAGGTTTAGTGTCTGTTACCTTTTTGCTTTCTTGTTTCACACTATTCTCCATACCTATTACGTTCCTAGTGCATTTGTAATACATGTCTATTGTTTAAATCAATACACACTTTGTCCTCGCCCGTCTTATCTTCTGCTTGCACGTGGTCGTTGTTACCGGGAGTTAGTTGTGGCAGTAGTCGAGTTTAGCACGGTGGACGAATTGAATTGGCTGGAATTGCTCTGTTATTGAAGAGGAACGTTCTTCCAACGTACAGCGGACTGAGTGTGGTTGAATTCGTAGTAAATAGTTACTGTAGATTGTGCTGTAACACTGTCGATTCATTTCTTGGTTCAACTACATAATTGGAGGGCCCTTGTTGGTTTCTGACTCAGTGTTCGCTTTGCGTTTCCTTTATTTCTTTTCTGCGTACTCTCCGAAACGATACTTTCCCCCGTCATCTGATCGGTTCATTTTCTTTGTGAGTGAGTTTTTCCCTTAACATGGCAGATTCTGAACCAGACCCTACTGCCAACTGCAGTTTCTATTAAACTTCCTGAGTTTGGTAGTCGTAATTCTAGACTTTGGTTTACTCAAGTCGGAGGCATCTTTGACTCCAGACAGATACTCTCGTGAAAGTCCATGTATATTTTCATAGTTGCCAACCTCCCAGAGCAGGTCGCTACTGAGGACATTGACCTCAACTACACTCAGCCTAGCGTTATCCCGTAAGATACTTTGAAGGCCATGATCATTGGAAAAACTGCAACAACTAGTGGGCACAACCTGCGAAAACTTCCGGTAAGAGTAGAGTTGGGTGACAGAACTCCTTCACAATTCCTCCGTCACACGACACAGCTTCGAAGCAAACCTACGACCAATCCTGCGTGAGCTGTGGCACAATAATCTACTGGACGTTTTCCGAAAACTATTGTCTACACTCAATAAGGACATACTATTTCATAAACTCGCAGAGCTGAATGACCAGGTATATGAGAGTTATCAAAGCCACATGGTATCCCATGTACATTGACCAGAGGAATCGTCAAGCAATAGCTCACAAACGGAACTGGATGTGCCGAAGCAATAGTTTTCCGACAGGACCGTACAGTTATCTGCAACCACTGAACAACTCGTAACACAACTGAGAGGCCCTCACTATCACCGCCAGTCCCGAAGCCGTTCGCGTAGACAATGAGTTGACCGAAATGTGTGTTATCATCATCGTTGATTTGGCTTTAAATCGGTCCGTTGTACCAGAGCATGCATTTCAACTGCCCTGAATATTCTCATTGACATAGACGCTGAGGTTAGTGTTGCACCGTCGAGAGATGGCATACGCAATCCTCAATCAGTGTTGCACACACTACACGCTGTTAATTGACCAACGATTCCAACATACGGTGAGAAGCTACTCTCTCTGGATCTCGGCCCTAGGCGTCAGCTTCCCTGGAGATTTACGGTGGATGGCGAACAACACTCGATTATTGGGGTTAATTTCTCATCGTTGTTTGGGCTTTTAGTAGACGTCGGTAGTAGGAAACCGATCGACAGCACGACCACCTTGTGTGTACAAGTCAAGATCACATCAATTAATTCCACTGAACTTCGGCTGGTCTCATCAGACAACGGCTCTGCAACCAACCTTCGACAATTTCCACAACTCACCAATCCGTCTAATCTAACGTCACTCCCTAAACACGATGTTTTTCACTACATCGTTACCAAACCTCCACCCCCTTTTGCACGCCCCAGACGTTTGTCACCGCACAAACTCAAAGTGGTAAAAGCAGAGGTTGAACACTTCTTACTAATTGGCGTTATCCAGCCTTCAAATAGCTCATGGGTCTCACCCCTTCACATGGTTCCGAAAAAATTAACAGGCGACTGGCGTCCGTGTGATGAGTACCGTGCCCTTAAAGACTTCACCGTCCTAGATTGACACCCTATCTCTCACATTCACGCCTTCTTAATCGGGTTGAACAAGAAGACTATCTTATCTAGGATAGATTTGGTTCGAGCCTACCTCCAAATACCCGTGCCCCCGGAGGATGTCCCGAAGACCGCAATTACTAGTCCCTTTGGACTCTATGAATTCGTCCGCATGCCATTTGGCTTACGGAACGCTGCACAGACTTTCCAAAGGTTCATGGACCAAGTGTTTCGTGGTTTCGATTTCGTGTACATTTATATTGACGACGTCTTTGTCGCGAGTGAAGATACTAGACAGCAGGTGTCACATCTTCGAGGGCTGTTCGAACGTTTCACCCCGTACGGTGTGACGCTAAACCCCATGTTGTTCATTTTCGGAGTTACATACATAGATTTTCATGGACACCAAATCGACAGTAACCGTATCAGACATTTGCCAGAGAAAATCATTGCTGTTAAGAACTGTCCGCAGCCACAGTCCCTAAAGTGTCTCCGACGCTTTCAAGGCATTTTCAATTATTATTGTCGCTTCATTCCACGGTGTTTGGAGCTATTAAAACCCGGACATACATTTTAAAAGCCAGTCCCATTCACTTCGTTTTATCTCCTGAGGCTAATACTGCGTTTGCTGCAGCAAAAGGAGTCTTGTGCCCAAGGAACCACATTAACGCATTTAAGGGCAGATGAACACTCGCCGCTAATTTTGAAGCCGTACGCATCCCAGTCGGCTTTTGGCAATGTTTTATAACAAAACGTGAATGATGAAATCCAGCTTTCGTCATTTTTCTCCCAAAACCTCCAGCCGGCGCAAACGCGTTGCAGTACCTTCGGTCGTGGGTTACTAGCCAATTACCTTGTCATTAAACACGTTAGACATCATCTTGAGGATCGCAAATTCATTGGTTTTACTGATTACAAGCCACTTGTGTTTGCCTTCCGTTCCTCTCCAGATCATTACTCTCCTCGGGAAATAAAACACGGGGACTTTATCTCCCAGTTCACCACCAGCGGTCTCGTCCCCGACGCCTAGTCTCACCCAGATGTCAGCCAATTATCCACAGGTGGCATCAACCTTCTCTCCCTTGCGAAATCCCAGAACTTTGCCAACTTCGTGTCAACCCCTCTCTAAAACTACGTGATATTCCCTAAACCCAGTCAGAATAATGAAATCCGTGCGACAGTTCCACCGGTAAATCTCGACCGTTCGTCTCTTTCGCGCACCAGTTTGATGTTTTTGACCGTCTCCATTCCCAATCACATCCAACCATACGTGCGTCAACGAAGCTAGTCACTGAGCATTGCATTTGACCAGGTGTTTGTAAGAATGTTCATAACTTGGCCAAACAGTGCTTGGAGTGCCAACGTAGTAAAGTTCATCGTCACACCCTCGCTGCCCCGGGAACTTTTACTTTATCCGATGGACGCTTCAAACATATCCATCTTTATATCGTTGGTCCCTCCCTCCTTGCAACGGTTATACACACCTTCTAATCTGTGTGAACCGATTCACGAAGTGGCCCATTTCCGCTCCTTTGAACAGCATGTCAACGAAAACCGTTGCACGCAACGGAATTGTTTCAACATTTTTCCGTCTGAAGTTACGTCAAATAACGGCGAAATCCTTCGAAGATGCATTTGTACATATTTCCCGGCGTGACCTTGAAGTAATTGAAACGTCGTCTTTACCCAACCTTGTAAAAGGTAAATTAATGCAACATCTCATGTTTTGGACTGAAGCTGTGTAACAGGCGAACTATCTTCCTTCCTTATGTGTAAATCGAACGTTGTAAACTGGGACTATTTTGCCTCTGATGACATCTTTTTAGTCGCATATTTCATGTTTGTCTTATTATATACCCAGTTGTTGTTTTGTGCCGCATGTAATTATCTGTCATGATCGCGCACATACGAGCGTGTTTCCTTCAAATGTGCCGAGAAATATATATATATATATAATTATCATTGGATGCGAATACATAACGACCACTGCGCATCGTTGAACGATTTGGTCGAAAATTTTCACCATCAACTAAAAGCATCTTTGATGGCAGCATCGGCGGGTGGCAAATGGTCTGCATTGTAATCTGCAATCCTGTTACATGCACTCAACTCTTTGAGTAATGCGGAGAGTCTGCGGCGATTACATAACCATTCACCCAATTAAATCCAACGCCGAATATACACAGAGAATCCAACAATCATATGTAGCCTGTAATTTTAATCCTATGGGATTTGTTGCTCCTGTGCTGCTTCCAGTCAAACATTTGCTACAGTCTTCAGTAAGTTGAAAAGGACGTTTGCAAATTTGTTCGTGACTGCTTATTTAAATTGAACAATAATGCAATTATAGAATCACGTTCGATATCACCACAAATATTTATGTATAATATTCTGCCCTCTGCCCAATTCAGGGTATATATATATATATATATATATATATATTCAGCGCAGACCCTGTAAAAAACCAAGCTACCAGAACGCACAATCCAATTTTTCTGTTGATTAAACAGTGATCAGTACTGACAAGCAAATGTGATTTGGTTCTAAGATGTGGTAATTCGGTCGTTTCTAATCCGAGGTCAGTGGCGTGCTGGTCCGTAGAGTTGCCTCATGTAATTGCGATCGGCGTTCTAGTCCCGTTCACGTCCAGGATGCGCACCAACAACAAGGCCAAACAAGGTTGAAACGCAAATTAAATGCGCCTTCTTGGAAGGGTCGGCCGGAGGTGTTTATGAAATTAAAATACTCGAAATCAAATGTGGATAAACTGCAACTCGCATCCAATGAAATACCTCTGTTGCTACTATGTCTCAAGATCGCTAAATTACTCCACTTTCTATGTTGATAATTAAACGCAGTTACTCTAAGTAGATTAATGTCTTTATAATTATAATATACGATGGGAGTATCCAATAAACCGGTGAATTTTTGAACAAACATTGCGAATTGTATTAAGTGAATGAATGCGATCGAGAGAACGCCCACCTGTAGATCATCCATGAATTCCATGTATATAACATTGCATTGGAACGTGTTTCATTGATAAGGAAGAATTGCTACTAGTGACGCAGTAGTGTCCGCTATAATTCAAACTCAGCAAACATTTTTGATGATAGACGATTGATGAAGAAGTTGAGATTCTCATCAAAAATACACCAGAACGTATGTCAAATTTACCACAGCTGCAATTAAAAAACCACGATGTATTCAACGTGCAATGATGATGGTACATGATATAACAGGTCAGCCTTAAAATAGCGTGTGGAACTTAAAAGTGTACGTGTGTTTAGGCAAACATGGACTTCTTTCCTACCCGAATTGCATATGCAAGTCATTAGCACTCATCTCACGTATCACTGATTGACCAAACTAGAAAAAAACGAGAAACGTAAAGTTGCGAAAGTGGTAGGATAGAATAGAGCGATTATCCTTGATTAGTGGGATGAGATCTGTTAACAGATGATCATGGACCTGCGGTGTTTCGTAGGTGTGAATTTGGTCTTCAAGCAAATGTCTGTCGATCATGAGAACTGAACCAGTAACAATAGAGTGTTCGATGGAAACTGCAAAATCAACAACAGATCGCTGAATTGGGCCGCACTGTTATTTGAAATAGTGAACAGTACTTTTCAAACCACAAACTAAAGTTCTCACTCATGTTCGAAGTTCATGATGGGGAATGCAGTCAGTCCAATGTATAATTCCAACGTTTGCAACAAGCTTTGCAATCTAGCATGGACTGTATTGACTATTTCTTCAGCATTACCCTTAACATAACTAACACAACTAAATCGCATTTCTCACCAAAAACAACGAGTGATCGCTCATTTCCAATTCATTGTGGAAATTTCGTCCTGGTTTGCATAATGCCTTGCATATCGTATTCACCGATGCTCATCATGATACCACAACAGAAGCACATTTCGTTAGTTACACACGTCTATAAAATTGATTGTGACAATCACCATGATGTGTGGTCAATCCGTGCTGAATTGTGTAGCTCAACCAAACCTCACTAAAGCCCACTGTCTCGTCGCCTGAAATTCAGACACGGTACTCACAGATTGTCGTCATCTTAATGTCGGCTATATCGTCATTTCTTTAACTCACACGGAAACAAACATGTCTGGCAATCTCGTATTGATCATCACAAGGAAACTCCGTTGAAGTCTGTCACAAATTAAGCCACGAGGTTTGTGCCCAGTGGTTCATCCTGCTTGAAAACAAGATGTCTCACGAATGTCATTCATTAAATGCGCCATGAACCACACCAAATTATTCTACGTGGAACCTCCCTGTACTATGATTATGATTTCAATGTGTGTGTATGTGTGTGTGGTGGACATGTTTAATCAGACGGCATATCCTTGAGTTTCATTGTCATTAGGGGTGTATTGTAAAAGGTGCACATTGACTGAAAGGTTGAATTGCATGAACAAGTTCAAGCTTGTATGTGTAGGCTGTCAGAATGAGGCATATTGTGTTTCACATTGAGTCCAGCAAACACCCGTATGGACCCAGCTTCAATCTGAAAACTGTGCAATGTCGTTCAAACGCCGATTGCTTATTTCATTTTTGCTCTCAGCTTCTAATCAGAAATGCGGACGTGGTTTCACCACTGGCATCAGATATATCTATAGCAGTGGAGTGCAGTGGTTATGAACGCAGTACGACCTACAGCAGTAACACGGGTGTTTTGCATCTGGTTGGTGCTCGTCCCACTGTCAATGATCACATTCTGCATGTTGGCCAATCGGCATCCGTGTCTAAATGATGGAATTGACAAGCGCCGACAAAGCATAGAGAACTGCTTGCTTTCAATTCATGAATTGCGTCTACTCATTGTTTTATTCAAATTGGAAGGGCCATCAAGGAAAAAAATCTATGCCAAAAGATGTGTGGAGAGCACGACGCACCAGCAAATCAAAAGAAGGCTAACTGAATAAGTGAACACAACGATCAGACGTTACGCAACAACGAATAACGGTAGCTGATAATGAAAAATGATGCACAGAATACCAGTGGTGCACGATAATAAGTTGACACTGCTTGCACAGGAATCAAAATTGAATTAAGATTCACTCGTGTAGAACCTCGTGTATGCGACGAATACACGATTTCATGCCTGAGTGCATTCTAATATTTTCTCTTGTATTTCCCCCCACCAACTGCAATATCATAGTTTATGTCTCTGTAAGACTACTGAGTACTAGGTTCAGTGAAATAGTGGGGGTGCTCGTCCTCATTACACTTTTTTTTCATAAAGATTATTGCAGCAGTAACAAACGACATTCCTTCTCACGATGCCCTGCGTAACGGCTTTGGTGATTTTGACACACTTGGTGTACATCTGCTTTCAACCGAAGTGCCATATCATTTATGAAGCTGGCCTCCATGAACTCGACACCGATTGATTTCGTTATTAATCTATTACACTGAGGCAGGAGGTCTGACTTCTGTACACGGTCTTGAGGAAGTAGAGACAAGCATTGAAGCAAGGCAGTGGTTTCAGTCGCAGCACCGGAAGATGGTCTTATCAAGCCTGAACTTGGTACCCTGTCACACGTGGGCTCAATCCTCTCTTCAAGTGGTGGTAGAATGAACGTTATTGTCGGACATAGATAATGGTTTATCAAGCATAACGTGAGAACCACTACATGTTCCCGATAAATTATGGACTGATCTTACCGCACAACAACCTGTTGTGTTTCGGTATTCCTTGAAGAGTACATTTGCAGTTTACGTGGATAGAGCGCTGATTTTCAATCTTACGCTCCAGTTATCTGAGAGGACTAAGTATGACATTAGGCGACCGCACCCTGAACAGGAACACCGGAGACTGAATGACGCAATGATGTTGAACATCACAATGTGTGTGAAGGAGGTCTACTTTATTCTCGATAATCCCTGGGGATACACATGCCCCGGGGCTTAAATTGCCCTAACCGTCGCAAGGAGAAAATAAGAAGCTGGGTAATTTCAGTTCACCTCTGATCTGCGTTTTGCGCCGATGCAATTACAGTTCAGATTATCAGAAGAAATTCAGAGACGTCTTTTTGATCCAACAGTCAGCCTACGACATGTTTGAGTCAACGAAGTGAAAGCCACTTGTATCAGAAGATTACAGAGAGGATTCCTGAGCTGGTGGGTATGACCTTGTCCAATGAAAAGTCGATATTCAGGGGCAAGCTGCATAGTTTACTACAATTACACCGTGAACGGATATCGCTCAAACGACTTCCCCGCCATCCGTACATTTCCTGCTAGCATTCTGCCGCGGAAGGTTTTAGCGATGTGACAGCTGGCAGCATTAATCCAGCTGTGGATAGTGCTTCGTGTTCACTGTCCATTTTTGTTTGTCTATTGTATCTAACCTTGTTTTGTACGGTTGCAAACATACGCGGTGCAATTTTCGAATAAATCAGATGAATAAACTATTTGTTCACTGTTGATGTACCAGCTTTCTACCACCTTTTTGTTCCAACAAAACCCACTTCCTTCTGAGAGACGTGCAGTATTATAGAATTAATTGATAAAATATTGTTGCCTCAGATGTGACTAGACCCAGCACGGCCAATGATGGTAATTTCATATAGATTATCGAAGTCATTTTGCACTGTTCAGAGTTCATCTTCTGAGTTTGGAGGTTTTTCAAGTAGCACTATTCGTATGCTAGAACGTATGATAACCGTGCTCATTCCGAACGGTAGTTCCAAGCGCATCGTGCCAGCCTACGTTTCGAGCAGTATTGGCACACCGCTATAGAGCGGAATTGAGTGATATAATTGAGAGTTACAACCTACCTGGATAGAACGACAAGAAATGGATACAGATTGATCTTGTCAAATCGAATCATCCATGCTATGTTGTTGACAATTTCGGAACTATTCCCAAGAGACTGAATAGAATAAGATTGAAAACCAACGTCACTTCCTTTAACCAATCACAACCACAAACTGTAACACCGTCTAAGAAAGAGGCTGTTTCTAATGACCACCAACTCGTAAGAGCTGAATCGATAAGAACTGATCGAGTCGATTTGTGCTTCACAGAGAAGACATCCTTTCTTCCCAGTTCTGAGAAGTGACAAATCTGCTCGTGAGTAAATCGATAAGGAGACACTTCATGTTATATTCTCCGGGGTAACATTACCGATTTATTTCAATAAAGTACATATAACTCCTAGGTTGGGGATTGGCACGATTCATCAAGAAGGAGTATAATGCCCCGTGTAAACGAGATGCATGTTTTTATATTTTGTTCTATGCATTAATTGACTAACTGTTAGTGATACCGGCACATTATCCGGCAATGTGGTAAGAGGAAGACTCACAGAGTAACAATAGACGCCATGAAAAGAAGTAAGTGCCTGGCGTTATCAATATGTTAAACGTGCCATATTGTTGTTCATGATCTGTGCAGAGAAGTTTCCATTGCAATAAGTACAGTCACATTTTAATGCTTGTCGCTGAACGATGTACTATATTATCGGCAGTGGCCGAATAGAGACATTTCGTCGTAAACTTAGGCGTAACGAATCTACATCGCATCTGGCAACGTTGACCATATAAACAGACTGATGGTGTAGCAATTGACTGTCCGCTAGTCCCAACATTGGTTGTTTTTCTGAGGATGGTAGATGATGTACTATCTAATTATAGTGACCGTTCTTCACCTTATGAACGATATGTCAATACTATTTCCGTATTCATTAATTCCGATCATTTCATAACTCTTTATACCAGCTAAGTTCAATTCACCAAAACCTCACTGTTAACTATGAAGAAGAGTTATCTGATTCATTGCCGTTATTAGATATTTATATCGAAGAGATCCATTTGCGAAAAATCTGGACCTCGGCTGGATTCGAACCAGCGACAGAAACACCATGCCCAAATGCGGCAAGTGCTCTACCAGCTGAGCAACGAAATCACGCCGGAAGCTCAGAAATTTTACATTTGGACCTAGCTACCCACCCAACCAACTGTGTCTTATGGAATCCACCAAATGATCCAGCTGATTGACTGCCCGAACAGGATTTATCGATCAGTTCACGCTGGTGACTGTCAACGCCACCGATGAGCATTGACATTGAGTCCAAATGTGAAATTTCTGAGCATCCGGCATGACTTCGTAGCTCAGCTGGTAGAGCGCTTGCCGCGTTCGAGCATGGTGTTTTTGTCGCTGGTTCGAATCCAGCCGAAGTCCAGAGTTTTCGCAAATGGATCTCTTCGAAATTATCAAATCTGCCAAACTAATTATCAGATATTTATATGTTTAAGCGTTCTGACGGTACAGTTCACCGATTTGTTTATCAGAAAGCCATACGGAGTGAGCAGTTTCTATCGTTCTGTCTTTGCGTCCGTGGCCCACAAGTGTGGTAGAGTGCAAACACTTGCGCACAGCCGACCATCTAGAGCCTGAGGAGGAGTTCTTGGGGAACGTTCTGTTTGAAAACGAGAGTCCAACCAAATTTATGGGAAATCACTGCAACAAGCGAGTGGCTAACTCTCGACCACAATTAGCGTCTAACAGACATCTCTTCAAGAATGTTTCTTACATGGTAGACCACAATGTTGGAGATGTAAGTGGAAGGTTGAAAGTGCCAGTGATTACACTTATTCATTTTCGAAATTGCTATAATCAACTTCTACTTAGATGATTAGTCTCCACTACCCTGATCGTTCGTTCGTTGAAAACTTCTCCCCTCAAGTCATTTACTATTGTAGTCAGGATGAGCAATCGTACGATACTACTCACAACATTGCTATTCAGTAGTGGGCGCCAGAGCATAGATTTTGAAATTGAAGTAGTTGCAAGAAAATTACCGGAAGAAAAATCGGAGCGCAATAGCGTAT
>JTDE01001627.1:70846-94341 GCA_014338405.1 Paragonimus skrjabini miyazakii | reverse complement strand
CGCGGAATTTGCCGTATCATGAATGTTTCTCGGTGTCTCGATATGGTAATCTTAGTGGACTGAGACAGTCGACAAAACAAGGAAACAAACTTCATCAGTGGAAAATCTGACCACCTCGACAGACAACCTGCTTGGTCTCGTTTTATAAACGTATATTGCGAGAACCGGGTCAAGTGGCTGCAAAATTGTAACCCACGAATTAGCTTCTAGTTTGTGTTCAACAACGAAACACCTCAGGTTGATCCAATCAAGGTACGGCATGCAACCCCCATCGGGCGCTGCCAGGCAAGAAAGACCCTCAAAATGAACGTAAACCATTCAAAACCTTTATTTCAGTATTTCCACTTTTAAATTTATCCTGGAACACACCGCCATCTTTCTCATCATCTGCCAGCTGGATATCATCTTCCTCATGCAACTGCACCCCTCCGAACTTGACAGTTATTGCATAGGCCCCAATCAAGATAATCTCAGCTCAGACATGTAAACCGAACGGTAAATTATTGCATGGAAATATTTCCTAACAACGAGTTAAATAGGTTCATTAATACTTAGTCTTGTTCTATATCATTGGATAACGCTTCACTTCAATCATCAATTGCTCTTTGATGGCTGTGAACATTTTGCTTGATGCTGCAAATATACATTTCTTAGCTCACCTATGAGAAGTACGCTAGTTTGTGAGTGATAGGTGTACACATTTTTAAGTGATATAAGTCGGTAATCGTACTGGAATACGACAACATATAAAACTCCTCTAGCAACTCGAGAGACGCGCTTTATTTGTTGCTTCTTTGTACACACTAAATGTGATGTTTGCTCTAGGCATCTTTTATCGTGCGACTTCACTTCATCCGTCATAATCGTATACCTCGTTTTCGTGGGTTAGAAAACAGAAAGATCCTCGTTATTGCAAAATTATCAGGTATCAAGCACACTCTGGATTAATTTGTCGTTTGTGAACTTCATGTGTAGGTCACTGAAGTTCGAATGAAACGTAGCACTGTTCTCAAACAAACTCATTCAGTGACACTACTTAAGGAAGCACTGTCAAATCATTTGATATGTCGTGCTATTCAGTAAAGCGGTTAAAAAGCAAGATCTTCCCACGTTTTGAAGAAAATTGGTAGACTTCCTTACGACTAGACTTTTGTGAATAACAAACATCAAAATTTTACTGCGCCTCAGTCTTTTGATCGGGATATGATATATATATATATATAGTTGAAGTGCAAGTTGTACAAAATATTCTATATGGACTGATTACCACTTGCCAAGGAACTTTCTTTTGTGAAAATACTACATGCTACATTCGTTGCTTCGTGATAATGCTCTTTATTCTTATCATACAGCATATAATACTGCACATAAATCCTAAAGAAGCATTACTAAAGTTTACTTTTTACTCGCTAACCGATTCATTACATTTTGAACGAATTATTATTTCGCATTCTAAGAGTATGTGAATTCGTCAGTTGACGTCTTGACGAAATCTACTGATTTCTCAGTTAATCCGTAATCTTGGCAGCGAATGTACAGTTACAAATCCGGTTCGACCTGTTTCAGCACACATGCCTCTGTACACAAGGAAAAGCCGAACAGGCTATTTACTTTTAATAATCGTAACGACTATGTATATACGTAAATACATATTTTATGAAGCTGTAGGTCACTCACACGGTTGAGGGTTATTAATACATGAAACTTGAAGTGTCACATGTAACCATAAATAGTGTAATGTGCCAGAGATGAAAATCCGCTAGCACACGCAACGTAATATGAGAGCAGAGAGTTGCGGTTCATATTGTAATTAGATTTGCGCATTTCCATGACAACAGTTCACGTGTTGAAAAATGAGTTATTCACAAATTATGATATCTCATTAATTGTGGTTTTGAAGGCTACATTTGAAAGGATATTGAATGTTATCCGATAAATTGTTCAGGACACGGTAAAACTTCAACATTGAGTGATTTTGTTGTCACATAATCTGGAAAGCATATTAAAAATGTGAAACAAAAGGAAGCTGAGAAACTCCCGATTCTGACCTATCGGTGGGCAGATAACTAAGCAGTATTTAGATAATGCCTCGAAAATGTCCGGAAATTGAACGACTTTCGAAGTTTCTAAATAGCACGGGATTTCTATCGTCCTAGAGTTGTAGAATATTCATTCGCATGAAGAGCAGTTATAGAAGTAAGAAGCAAACACAATTCGATGCCAAAAATTGAAAACCGTTGAATAACTAAGACAAACAATGTAATATGTATTTTTTCATAAAAACGTCTAGATGATTGTATTAGGTAACAAAATATATCACACTAGAAAATATATGTTGTGGCAATGCAAGACAAGTGGATGGTTAATATTATTTTGTCAGAACCGGATTACCCTCTAATTTTGATATAGGTCTGCTTGATACAGCTGATGAGTTGAGTAAAATCGATGAGTTTGATAGCACAAAAGTTAAGTAGTTCATTAGATGGAATTGAGGTATGAAAGTACACTGACAAACCGCAACGCGAGTTTGCAATACGGTCATGCGATATAAATATCAGTTGGCTTCAATAATAATTCAAACGGTGTAAATTATATTTTCATTTAATTGAGAGGATGTAACAAAATGTCACGTAGTATTAAAAGTGGGCGTTCTTTTAAATGATTGGGCTCAATCTACCCTCTACAAGCAGCACATTGTGCATTTTTATGGTCTCGAATGGGGAAGAATGTGAACAGTGATACTGAACTTACAAACTGAGCAATTATATAATGCAAGTGTTTCCTAGAATGGCGAAACTGTGTTTGATTGACACATGTTTTTGCAGTTTCAATTTCAAACAGAGCCATAAAATGAAAGAGAGAAACAAAAGCCTAGGAGTATCGAGAGCGAATTATTGGTGTAGACTAGAAGGGTATTGCAGAATTCAAAGCACAACACATGTTGATTCACTAACATGAATTAACACTAGTATTCAGATACGCCTCATTTTGAGTTCTTAACACGCCTTGGCAACGTGAACAATGAATCAGTGGGTGAATTTTAATGGACGTTACTTGTTGATATTTATTCACAGTGAACACACTCGGCTGTTAATAAACGAAGATAAACACTAGTTTTCTGTCCACAGATGATACTACTTACAAATTAACCTTAGGACTCACCTAGGATAGGGATTCTTGTATCAAGCCGAAAAATACTGCTCACACATGACTATATTGAACATAAGCGAGTGTTAGTACTCAGCTGAAGGTCATCTGGCGTAACTCAATCGGTTTCGTTTAGTTACAATTACGACACGTGGACACACGTTCATTCTTGTTCACAGCCTCGTTGTTTTATGCTCTGATCATGTGACATGTGCAGAAGCCAATTGTCTCATAATCCAGACACCCTACTCGTCTACCAAGAGAATATTTAAAAGATAGCTTCAATTACGATGTCCCTAATTCACAGACAACACAAAATGAGAGCTGTTCCCGTTGTCATCAGTCTTCTCGTATTGCTAGATGGTACATTGGGTGAGTTTTGGTTGATGTGACATGTCATAGGCAGTTAATGTTATGATCACAAATGAAATCGGGCGTCAGTTACGCATGATAATTACTGACAAAAGGTTGAATCGTGGTAGTTATCACAAAATTATGACTTGAGCTTACCAGCCTATCCTAATTTGTTAACTGTTCTACAGCTCAAGCTGAATCAGCTGCAAAGGCAATCAGTAAGTCATTCTTGTTCATGAAAACACAACCTACTTTCTAATCATAATGAATTTGTGCTAAAACTTCCGCTTGCTCCATTAGAACAGCACAGTTGAATCACTTTGATAAAGTAAACTAGTATATTTTCATCAACAACTCTTCCACAGGTAGCGTATTCAATGGCTTCCTATATTTCAATTTGTCCTTCGTTAACGACACCATGAAGTTGGTGGGGGAAAACAAAACCATGCAAGTTCAAACTGATGTTTGTAATCAAGTAGGTTACCTTCAATGCAGCAAGTGTTTATGTTTATGATTCTGTTGGAGCATCTTAAACTGTTTATCTTTCGTTAATGTTTGTGCCAAATCTATGATTGGTTGGAATAGGGACAGGAACATTCTGAGCTTTCGTTACGAATGTAATATTTGTCTACACTGACTGCATGATTATATATTTTTTGGTATTCATTATAATTCTGGATCGATAGAATTGGCCACTTCGCCACTTTGAGAATGTTGTTACAGAAGAAGAAGATGTAATACAACTACCCCTATCACCAATACATTTGCTTGAGTGAAGCAAAGCTTTCGATTTCTGTTCACAGCTTACCAGTTTGGTTCCGTGGTATGGAGCACAGAAGAATAGTTCAACATGTACCGTCAAAATTGACAGGCAACTAACTCATGTGAACTACACAATTTTGGCCACGGATGATTTCGTCCAAAAATACGATCCGTCATGTGCAACCTACGACATTTTATTGGCTACTCAGGTGTCGCGTTCCCCAGCATTCCGTGGAAGGTACTACTTGCATTTCATAAGGCTGGAAACCCGTAAGTTATAGCTATATCAACTCGTTCAGACTGAACAATCGCCAAATTCTTCAAATACATTCAGATCTAATTTAGCACCTTTTTTTCTATGAGGAATAATTGTTTATAATTATGTTCTAAAATTCCCTTATCCGTCTCTTTCAACAGGTAATCGAACTCAACCAACCGGTCCATGTAAGCTGGATGTTCATGTTACAATATTTATTATTTCATCTCCCCTACTTCTGTGAGACCATGGCGTAAGTTTGCAAGCAGTATGATCGTACTCCTTCAGGACTGGCTCGCTTGAAAACGAACATTTCAATTGTGCGTAGTTGATATAATTTTTTATTGAAATATTTCGCATTTCAGCGCCAAAAATAATCAACAACAAACAACTGTTTTCCATAATTCTCAAGACCCTCTCAAAATTACCTAGGGAAAGTGTGAGTTATCTGCGAAAATTGCATCAGACCAACTGGGGCCTTAGAAATCACGGACATGATGCGGCTGGTAGTATACTGGAGAAGGGTGGGAGTGTTGCTGAGTGCATTAGAGTGCCACATGTGCCTCTCGTAAAATGTGTTTGTCGATGTCCAACGATTCACGCTTGCCCAGGTTTGCAAGTGGTTGTGGAAAAAGTTCCTGATGTAATTGTAACACTTGGCTTCTTATGAATTATACAAGGATCTGGAGATAAATATAAATTCTGTTCACCGATGTTCCTGAATGTAAAGCTGTCTTGCTTGATATTCTAACTAACACCCGTGCATTCGCCCTGAAACCAATCGCACAGCACTACTGATTTCAATGTACGTTCTTCGCAATTCTTCTCCAACAAACCCCAGCTAGCACTGGTTTAACAGGTGAGTTTCACCACCACAATAAATAAACCAGTGTTTTGCGCATTCTAATGTAGTATAAACATGCGCCGTATATTTATACTGGAATTATTGTGTGACGCTGGTTCGCAGATATCATTGGTAATAACGCAAGTAGAGATGTTGTGCAATACATAAACACATCACCCATTGACACAATTCTTTCCGCCTATCTGTATACAGCAGTCCGAGTGGATGGCCCATTGTACAGGTCGGGAGGTTGGTTGAGGTGGGACGAATTCAAAAACTTCGATGATGTCACGAAAGAAGTACAAGAGAACGTAGGTTTGCTTTTTGGGTGAACGTTTATCCAACGTTGTGTAAGAAAACAATCAGACAAGGTGACCTGTCATGTATTATAATTCAACGTAGTTCCAAATGTCAAGTTCGCTTCATGTAAAAAGCCAGCACATAAGCGAAATGAATTATCAAAGTTACAGCTTTTTGGGATTCGCAGAGCATTAACTGATCAAGTCCGTTAAATTAATTACTGATCATCCTCCACCTTGTTCAAAAAACCGAAGATTATAGTTATATTTTTATGAACGTATTCGGACCACATCTCATAAACGCAAGCCTAGCTATAATAAATATACATGAATTGTCACACATAACCCTTGTACGGTTTAGTACATAGCAACCTAAACTAAGTTTTATCCCAGCGGTATAGATGTTTCTATTCTGATTCATTTAAGAGTTGTAGCGAAATAAATGGTTCATTTTTCCATTTGTTCACGAACAGGTAAGAAAACAGTTTACAGAGTTTCTGCGTTTGGATCCAAATAATGGGAGTCACATAAACACAGAACGACGAAAGATTTATAGAGAAACAAGATTTCAACGTTTTACACGAATGGAGGCCCAAATCACATTCAACAACTCCATGCTGATGGCCAACGGCATCAATTATACCTGCCCTCCTTTTAAGCAACTGGTCAAGGCCTCCTTGGATTCGGGTTACTTCCGAAGCAACACAAGTTTTCTCGGGTATCCAGTGAATATTCTTGGTTAGTACTACGCGAACTATTAATTGGAGTTCAATTTTCTTGTGAAAAAACTCTCTGGCTCGATTGTGCGCGACTGGTACCTAGAGTGTGGCAATCCTTTGACAGTCAATTTTTTGACCGTTGTCTCTTAAAATCCAGTTTATGTTCAGTGTCTGAAACATTTTTAGAAGTATAATCAAAACAAACGGACAACTAGTCTGTCCGTCTGAGTGAGAACGCATTATTGTACAGCCATTCTCTTGCCATTGCACGCGACGTTGTCGTTGTAACTAAACGCCGAAATCACCTTCCCTGTTGGTAGTTTATACCGCATGTTGATTTCCTTAACAGAGGAAAAATCAGACGGAAGATCAGTAGAAACAACAACGGCGTCGCCAACCCCGGAACAAACAAGCACCAGTAGTGATTCTATCACTACCGTGAGAACAACCACCCGTGGGGATGTGTGTGAGTTGATTATTTATGCAGATAAACATGAAACGATCATTTTCCCGTAGGCGATTTAGCCTTGCATCACAATGTAACATATCTCCTCAACTGGAACCTTCGCTTATATTTGCTTACTAAACAAACAATCCCATTCTATCCCATATTTCCTGTTACCAGCGAGAATAACCTGGCGTGTCGCCTCAGTAATCCTACCTATGCTCACCTTGAGCACTTTGCCGGCGACGCTGTGAGCGTTGCATTTCATAAAGTTCGTGAGTGGCACCGAGTGATTGTACTCATTTCGTTTTTTTGAATATCCCCTTGAATCAGTAAAACTAAGCGTGACCATATGCAGCAGCGGTATTCGTATCAGTCAAATCTCAACTCACTGTTTTCCACACCTCTGAAGTTACACTGAAAATTTCATTGGGATCCTCCCTTGTATGTCGAAGTGGTCTACCATTTTTGAATACACTACTTACAACGACTAACTCTGTGGTGTTTCCTTTCTTTTGCACAGGCGGTAGCTGCAGATTGCTGTCGGTTTCTTGGATTTATGATACTGACTTCCACACTCCTCTGTAACGTTCCTAACACAATAAACCCTGTTTGTTGTATGGATTGACCAACTTTTCTTCCGCCGTTTCAATCATAGTCTAAAAACACCTGGTGGATTAAACGCACCAAATTTATAGACGAGATTTACGGAGATTCATAGGATTTGATCGTCAAAATAAAACAGCGTTCGCCTTTATGAGAAGAGTTTGTCCCCTACAAGAAATGCTGTTTTTCTTACGTCACACTGAACTACTTGTCATTTTCGACATTTTTGTCTGTGGACAATCAAGGTGTATTTGTGCCTTCTACTGCAGATCGACTCCGGGGACGGCGAATGATTGCAAAATTCTGTCTCAAAACAGTATTTGTGTGTTAAAATCTAGAACACACGTTAAACTACGACACATAGTCAGCTTGGGGTAGAATGAGTATAGTTGCCGGGAGTAGCGCATAGCCTTATCGAACACGGAGGAATGAATCATATTAACGATGAGACATAAAAAGTCATCCAATCGATTGTGTGGGTCACACGATTGGATCGTTCGGGGACAGGGTTAGATAAAGTGGGACACACATCCACGAGTAGACAGGTGACGTGCGGACAACCGCAGGCGTGGATGCTACTCTCAATCGGTAAAACGAAGCTTTCTGAGGTTAACTTTAACTGTTGAAAACTAACTGTTTAGGCACTATTTAATTCCATTGCTGCATTCAGCCATTGCATACATGGCAACCCATAGACAATCTTTTCATTTTGCTAGGATCAGCTTTAGGTTACGTCACGAAAATAATCGAACGTGTAATAACTGGTCACTACTGGAAAAAAAACATTCTGGATTATACGAACGGTATGCCAGCAGGTAGTGAATGGGGAACAAAATAAACGAGCACAGTAAAGTTTCGCAGACTCACTCCGATCGCCAATCGATGGCCGGGCAAATTATTTCTTGATATCTTCAATACGAACCGGCCGCGTTTTCGACAATTCAAAAACCTGTCTCTGGTCGACTGCCAATTTCAATATTTGGGATTCCCACACTCAAAGATGGGAAAAAGGATAGAACCAAATTAACACAAAGAAAATAAGAACGTTACAAAAATGATTGGTTTATACATTTATGCTTGTTTCAGTAATCCCATTTTGGCTATCAATGAGCCCGAAAACAACATGGTCACCAACCCGCTCATGGTTATAGGGCTTGCGACTAGCAACAAGCAAGGTCAAATGAAATTAACCAGACAAAAGTCTAAACAGTACAGTCTAGGCGTGTAGTCGTGATGACAACAACAGTTGTCACAACGACTTAGGTCGTTCCTGAAGACCGGACCAGTGCACGACCATGGTCACTCACAAGTGAACTTTGTTGCTCTTCTTGTCATACAACAATTTCGGGGAGCTGGCGCCTTACCCGACAGATTGCCGACTGAAACACGACGAACCCAACGAGCACACATTAAGCAATGACGAACAACAATGACTGTACATGGGAAATGGTACTCAGAACAGGAGCTAGGCACTACAATGAGTTCACCTAGTCAGCGCAGAAAGTTAGATTACGTTTGGATTTTCCCGTGTCGAGTATCTTAATCGACTGGTCGAAAGGAAGTCATATTTTGTGTTAAATCAACCGGAGTGTCGAATTATATGCTACAGTAACCTAGTTGCACACACGGCCTGGGATGAACCTGGGGATATAGATATGTATATCTTAGAACGAGCCGATGCTGGGAGGGATTCCAAAAGTACAATAGAAATCGATTTAGATAATCAGGTACTTACGATGGGGTGTACAACCGCATATAGACGTGCAACGGAGACATGATAAATTGTCCAGTTGTTTAAGACGGCAACGTATACACGTTGTAGTCATTAGTCTAAACAAATAAGGTTACGGCTAGTCCGTTAAGCTCAGCATTTCCTGATGTCCTCTTTGGAATGAGGGAATTACAAGGTACAGGTATTATTGTCAAGATCGTGTTGTACAAACGGTTTGTCGATAAGATTTTGAATTTTACGCATAATTAAGTTTATTTCCCCCCTCACCTATCTTTGTATCATGAAACGAAATCAAACGACAATGTAGCTTTCCCAGGTTTACACATTACTAGGCGTGAGGATGGAACTTGCAACGGTTTGTCCATCGTGAACCAATGTAGGACAGGCAATATATTCAGTTCTCCAGCTTCGCCCGATAGCATACGACTTTGTTTTGATCTGGACTTTACTTCATATGTACAGGCACATTTGCATTCACAATAAGCTGCAGAAGAAACAAAAGTTGCGCAGATGAAAGTTACTGGCAGATGGATACGCTGGAATGTTCTTAAACACATAGAGCATGATGGAGGAGTTCAAAGAGACATTTCATGCAGCACAAAACAAAGATGAATTTTTAGTCCTGCCAGATGGGGTCATCTGGCAAACGGCTTTAGACACAGGTTGAAGTCTGCCCTTTCTCGCACGTATGCGGCTGCCCAAACGCGTTTGATTCAAACCACCAAAGGTCCATTTCTACACAACGGCAAACGCAGTTTGTCCAGCTGTTCTGTTTCTCATTTTGTTCACCAGCTCACTTGCAATTGCCCTGATGCTTACACAGGCAAAGGAGCTAGACAACTATCACTAAGAATAACTGAACACTCCAATAATTATTAGTACGATTAAGGGCACAACAACTTCAAACCAGTGAATCCGTTGACCAAAATCCCGAATCATTGTTTGTTGGAAACTCAATGATAACGGGTCGTCAGGTTGGTTCACTTAACTCATTCAAACTATTGTTACGCAATCGAAGCCCGAAGCTACTGTACTTTAATGGCATTATGTTAATCGGAGCTCACTGGGCGGCGCTATGTGCTCAAGAGTAATTGAAGCAACCTATCCGGTTGACGGGTTGCTGATGACATAGTATTCAATGGGAATGTGTCCATCTTATCCTGGCCATCTCTATTCGTCTGTCGTACACAATCTGTATGCTTTACATTTACGACTGATCAGGGCAAACGAAATGCCAGCATATTGCAACATGTCCTCTATCTGCGCAGGTGAAGATACACTTCGATAGGAAAGGGAATATAAAGAATAAAGGCCTATACGGTTTAATAGATTACGCCATATTTACATGTTCTCGAAATCAGGTAAACATAGGCAAAACAACATTGACGAATAAAAACGTATGAAGCAAACTAATGAGTCAGGTTACCTTCAGCAATAAACATATACCATTGTCAACGTGTTAGTAGTGTAGCGCTTAAACGTGAAATTAGAATTCACACATTTTTGATCAACAGCAGTGCTGCCTTGAAGCTCTTCCGTAATCTATTCGCTTACGGCTTTGTCTGCATACAAGTCTACCGGATGTCTCTTCTCAATCCTTCTTTGATCGTTTGTATATATACTTCTCTTAGAAATCTGTCTTGCCCTCTCTGGTTCTTGTGTTACGCCGTTTGGCTACAGACCACTTGACGTGTGAATGTAAGTGAATAAATCTGAATCACATACATTCTGCTATCGTTTTCTTCCGTGCCACTTCTCACAGTCCTGTAGTGTTGAGAGATAACACATCAACCACCGTCTCTAGAGTGTAACAGACAAATGGTGAACTTGTTGCCAACCTATTTGTAACTCCTTTGGCTCCGTGGACATCTCACTCGCCATAGTCAGTAAACAAGTTAATGTGAAGTGTACCAAAGTAATCCGTTTGACCGAAATTACAAGTTAACGATCGAGTGTGGATCATCCTCTTCACTTATGCCATCATAGTTTGTAGAACTTCATAATGTGTTAGCTGATAACTGATAATCAATCGGAATGCCTGTCATATCGAGTGTATCATGCACTGGCATGTACCACCACGGTGATTACTGTTGGATTGATTAAATATCCGCCTACAGCTTCTTGCTCTGGGAAAAAAATTAGCTCACTTTGATTTCACTAATGAATAACGTTTTTGACTGCTGCAAGTGGGGATTAGTTCGTCCCAAATCTATGATATTTTAGAGGATTGAGATCGAGAATTTCCAACCATTACCTTTAGGTTAATTTTCCATTGGTCACACACAGTTTGCGTAGCAGCTCGCTGAACAGGTTCCATCATTTAGATGGCATATTCGGGCAAAGATAAGACACAAAGTCCGTAGAGAGTTTGAGAGCCTCCAGTTTGTATTGCTTACATGATCTCATAACACGGTGCAACGATTGCTGACACTGGGCGTAAGATTACCGCACGAGCATTTACGGTATTTCCTGGTTAAATTAATCAGTTCACGCAAATTTTCATTTCACATCATTGGCGATGGAGACTGCATATAAGACACTTTGAATGGCAAGGGTGCACACTGTTAGATGCGTTTTCGTGCAGATGTTCCGAATAGCAGACTGCCTGCAGTGGAAGTAACCATGATCAGGAAATAACACAATTCACGATTTCAAGTTACCAATTCCACACACCTCTAGCTGTTCCCACAGTGGCACGTTTAAACTGGAAATCTGATGTCAAGGGTGTCAATGTAAATTTGTTTGAAACATCCCCTAGCAAATATCGTCAACTGAAGACTACATTTTTGAGTGGGAATGTGCGTACGTTGTTCCTTTCGTATCCGTAAAACAGACATTCACAGTTAGCACTCATCTGATCTGAGGTTATTTGCTCCAACCTCAGTGAAACGTACTTGAACCACCACATATAGCCCGAAATAATTTAGTCAGTTATCCCATGGCTTAATAACTTGATAACCGACTGTTCCTGATAACAGATCATACCCACAAACTCATTTATCCGTTTGAATGCGGCTATAGCACTCTAATTGTTGTCTCCGACAATTTGAAGAACAGTTCAGCTGGCCTCAACCAGATCATGTGGACGACGGGACCCGAATGTTCAGTTATTGTTTTCCGGACGGCATTCCGCTGGAAGCAGATGTGGCTCTGGAGATCAAGTTATTGAAGCGTAGTAAGGCTTTTGGTCTCGACCTCCTCTTTTCTTCTCTTTTCAAAGATTGTTGGGGTGAGGTTGATATCTAGACTGACAAAACTCCTCCAGACGATCTGGGATACTGGAGAGGTACCTCCGCTCGAACCACAGTACACTCTGATCAGGCTGATGGCTGCTATAATGATGATGATGATGATAGTACTTTCATTATGCACCATATTATTTGGCGTGCATCCAGGACAGGTGGTTACAAATACGTGTTTTGGAAGGTAGCTACTGATTTTGCCAACCGTAGGGTTAGATGTTCTGTTCCTCATGTATTCTATAAAACGGGTCAACAGAATTGCTCCGAATTTACCCGCTCTTGTCTGTCCTTATAGGTGCCGACAATATCGATCTAATTTTAGTTGCAAATAACCACAGCATTTACTAACGTCAAATAGTTTAGGATTTTGAAAAATATTTCATATCACCGACGAAGTCAATACTGATGATTGTCAGTAGGGCATGTGTAATTGTTCTCGGTCTTGGTTACTCTTTGTTCAACTAGCTCGAAAGACTAGTTCAACGACAGTGGGAGAGTTACCAGGCTGCGAATTATGGAATGGATCTACATCTGAAGGCTAACTGCGAAGAACTGTTGTAAACCCTACTGAACGATACGCTGGTTCGTCCTTGCTATCTTAGTGCGCTTGACAGAATTCAGATTCTACACCCCAGTAATAATTAACACGAAATCTCGGTCCCGAAAAGTATTGTGACTGTCCCCGTATTCGCTTCCAAGACAAGCCAATAGACGCGTGCACAAAAAAGCTTTGTTCCGCCCCAAAACGTGTGCGACAAAGGTGAGAAATACAAAGTACTTATGTGTTGCGCAGTGGCCAAAAGAGGGACAGTCGTCGGAAAAAATTGTTAAGGTCCGCTGAATAGGATAAAGTCAAGCGTTTTTTCCTCTCTCAAGGATGGTGGCGGTTTTTTGGATGGAAAGGAATGGACGCCCTAACAAAAACACAGGTTTCTATTGCGCTTTAATCGCTATTATTATCAGAGGGCAAGTGAGTCATTGTTGACAGCCTGGTCTCCTATAACATGTTCCGTAAACTTGCTTACGACACAACGAGATAGTGCAGATGATACCTCTCCTTGTCATGACTGGGACAAAGAACATCGACCACGTTTTGATGAGAGACGTGTTGACCACTGCGACATTGACCTCACATTAGGCCCGACTGGATCATTATATGTGAAAACCAAAATTATCTACCACTCATCAGTAAATACAGAGATTGTTGGCTCAAATGGATACAGAGAGTGCAGAGTGCGCTCGATATCCTCTGGGTGTGTGTAACTAATGTCTACTATTTACTGCCCCTTAAAATATTGTAACCTGGTGCCGCACAATACTGTCGTGCGGGTTAGTTTTCTTTTGAACTACAGGCTCCTGAGCGAGTGCCACAATTCCTGAAGAATCAGGAGGTATCCAGCGCCTGCATTTCTGAACAGAAACTTTAGTAGATTGAGAGTTTTGTTTAACATTATGACAATCACTCATGGGCAACAGTTTGGCGACCGTTCACTCTCTTATGCAATATTTCATCATGTCAAAGCGATCCGCCTGATATTTATCTTCCTCTTTATTGAACGACACTCAGTCTCGTTCCTACATAAACACCGGCGTCCCACTGAATTTACTGCATGAAAAACGGAAGTCACAGACGCAAATATAATATGTCACACCAAAGATATATCATTGCCTGAACTATACAAACATCAATTGAGCTTGCCACTTTCTATATCCGAAAGCCTTTGCAAATAGTTCAACGGACGTCTCCTGCGTATACACTGAAGATCAGTACTGATGAAACACGGTCTCAGGATTCAATGGCACTATACATTCTATTTCTGCAGGACTTACTATTGCTTTATCTCGTAATTTCAAAAAGCCGTTCGTTAATAACCTCATGTATTACAAAGAGTAGAATATGAAATTTTCGTATCGTTAATGTGAAAGACAGGTACGGTTAAGCAGTAGCATTGTAACAATGATGAGGAGAAATGTACGGTGGAATCTGTAAACAGCAGGAAGCCGACGTGTTTGTACGGTGAGACGGCAGACAGCATAATGAACACACGAAAACCTATGCAAGGCTAAGATCACATTTGCAATCAGGGCCGGTCAAATAACGCATCCAATTGGACATAGACAAGCGCAAGGTTGAGGGCACACTGACGTGCCCTGAAAAGTGAACCTGTAAACGGGCCTCTCATTACGGACGCGCACAAAATGTGCGCACGCCTGACAGGGCACAACAATCGCCACGCCCGTGCAATGCACATTGTTCGGGTGTTCACTTGGTACATGCTATCGACTAACCGTTATTAAAATTTCTCGTTGCACCTGCTCTCAGACCCCATTTGCTCACCAATGGTGGTGACTTTGTAGAATGAGACTGGTCCACTGTCTGACGATAGAATCCCACTTCAAATAAGCATTATGTTTCGCCATCTTCGTAGAAATCAAAGCTGCAGTTTCTCTTTGTTTGCAGTATCTTCTCTATCAGTGTCCTAAGTTTGCCATATCCAACATTGTTTCTCAATGACAACACCGACGACCGTCCGAATTGTGACCAGTCAGTAGTAATTTAAAGACGCGCTGCCTGATGCCGGTTAGAGATGGCACCTATGTGTGCCCTGTAGACTGAACATTTGAACCACTGAACATTGAGGCGTAAAGTATGCACTAGGTGAACCGAAAGACATCCTGCTGAAATGGCTGTAAATGTTTCCCATTTTCGTCAGGTCTGATTGACATCATTCAACGTCTTCAAAACAAATTCAACACTTCATGATGCTTCACATGTTGTAATCTGTCGCAAGTGTCAACAACTGTCAGTAGTGGCAAAACAGCGTGTTGCGTTACCTCCTTTAATCGGAAAACTGCCGTTTTCTATTCCTTTACAGAAGAACAGCTTAGGTGAAATGCATGATGCTTTCATCAATACTGTCTCAATTTAAAATTATCTGTGGTTGTTTTCTAACAGTTCGTTCAAGATGGGCCAATAGTATACAATGGTTACATGGTCGACTAGTCTTAGTTGTTGATAGTCCGACTGAGATCTTGTTGATAGGGCCGTACGGGTGTTTTAACATTAGTGATGGACTTAACGTATTCTTCAACAGTGGACTTGGATGATAGAGTGCAGCAGATTTGTTGGAAGTAAACATTCGGCTGACATGATTTCATTATCGGTTTACGGGTGTCACGGAAATGTGCATGACAAATCGGTTCCAAAATAAGATTGAATCGCAACGTCTCCAGCAGTGAACAATCGGCGTCACAAATTTCCTTCAACGCAGCACTTCACCCCAGCCTTATAAGGCCCATTCGCTCTGCATCAAGCATGGCCTTCAACTTGTTTCGCACCAACGTTCTTAATAAAGAAAGCTTCCTTCAGTCAGCCTTGACTCCGACCGCTTTTAGCACGTGTGTCAAGTTGTTTATAAACAGCCGAAAGTCGCTGTCGTTGAGCAGATGCTGGAAAGAGAACAGCGCTCTATACTAGAGAACATGACACCAAATCATGTACCGAGAAGTAATCGATCAGCGGCGGATATAAACTGAATGATCTGTGAAAAGATACTACAATAATTGTCTGTGTCATTCTAAACTATTATCGTATATCCGCATACGACGCCAGTCACGTGGAGGGCGGGTATCGGTTAAAATATGCCACAGGAGACATATGCACGTGCACGATTATCGCTGCCAATTTTCGGACATCTGGTGTTGACAGTCATCAGCAAACTGAGAACATCTGTCACTACTTCCGATTCGTTCATTAACTAGTCAAAAGAAATGCATTTTGAATTTGTTGACCAGTGACGTGTTAAACATGGTAAAGTACTGTCAAACAGCTAGGCTGCTGTAAGCAGATTGTGAGATTATTTATGGATCAAGGAATGTGGATGCCATCCAAAAGTCCTTCCCCGCGTCATCAGAAAACTGTCTTAATAAGGGGATATCCCGTTAATGATATGACCAAGCGGGCTTTGCCTAATAACCTAGAATAATTTTTGGAGAAAACATTTGTTCTACAAGGATGTCAATCACTGACATCGCTAACGGCACCTTTAGTACGATACTATGATACCACCTACTACAATTTCTTTAGGTTTCTAATCAGACCTTAATCCAGGTATTTGCTTTTATCACCAAGGTCGATGTTACTACGTTTTTCAGTTATTTTCTTTAAGGTCAATGGATTGGGTGCGTGGATTTGGTTACTGAGAATGTAGCACATCCCGTCCAAACAATGGCTGTGCGCAAGCATCGCCTGACTTCGGTCGTTGTGCGTTGCATGCTGAGGGTGAAGTATGAAGCAATTTCTAAGTTAGAACACATACCCGAATGAAAAGCTGAAAACGCATTCTGTGAAATCGAATTTCGCCACCCAACACTATTATTCTACATATAACGTTATAGTAGTATGTTTTATCAAAAACAACCATTTCTCGTTGCAAATCTGAGTAGATTAGACAAAAGACTGATGTGGCACGAATTATACTCGAGATTCCGCTGGATCTCTGCTGATGTTTACTACAGACAAGTTAAAATGTGAAAAGTTTCCAGACAACAAAGCAATCTCAAAAGATCAGAGTTCAAAATCACGTCGGTTGCTACCATGGTGGTATCAACGTCACAAGCCGTACTTTGTGTCCGAACAAACCGGGTTGACGTTGTCTAAATTCATTGGCCCCAACAACTCGTAAGAAACGTTTGTTTTCAGTCAACAAAAGAACACGAATTGACCGGTGAGTCAATCTCATGTTGCGTCATCAAGTATTGCTTGGCGGTCGATGACGCTGGCTCCCTCTGGGTGTTTGTCGTCAATTTGCCCAACTGCATGATAGTTTGTAGAAACCATTCCAGTTGGTGTTCAGCAACCTTGGTTCCAAGTTGGTGCTCAGTTCTGAGAAAGGAGGCTGCTACGCATTCACACTTGCTTTTATGGATTACGCTTGGTTTGGTGAACTGAAGCGTAAGTTGCCTAACCAGAGGCGCTGAGATTCGGACCATTCTCTTCCATCATGTTCAGTCAAACAATGTGCGTACCAATCCACTTTTGCTTGTTAGAGTTCGACGTTCACTGTGTCTTCATTTCTTCCTTTTGTTGGCAGTAAACAATCATGATGAATTTTTTATTGCAACTGCCCGTTAAGTATCGGTTTTCTCTTTCCATAACCATCATTACATGTCTACTCAGATTGTTTTTCCCTGCTACTCCATGACACACCCTTACTTTCATCTGCATCTGATTGTTGTACCAATCTAATGCCCCGTCGACTAGTGGTGATGTGCTGACTTGTGTTTGGTCGATACATTTTGAACGCTTGTTTCGCTGAATACTTCGTCTATCGATTTCTTTACATTCAAAGTGAGAGAGCATTTATATTATACTTTTATCAACAGTACTTTATAACTTCCAACACTTTCGGTGGAATTTTCGGATATTTCTTGGAACTGGGAAAGTAGTCCCCGTGACCATACCTGTCTGAATGACCAACACATTGATTATAGATTATGCGTTACTGCGTGAACTAACCGAAATCTCAAGGAGCGAGTAGTCGATAATCGGAATACAACCTCAAATCGACTTGTGCATTTTGCAAACAAACGGGAATGCGACATTTTACCAACTCTCCCATGAGGTTCATGATAACGGTATTTAAAACAATTTTGCGGCTACGGAACACCAACTTCACTCAAATTTGTTTAGAAGAAAAACCATGATAAAAAAAACGAAAACTAACTCTCGTTCATTTAATTACCAACAAGTAGTTTGGCAGATCTGATGATTTAGAAGAGACCCAATTGCGGAAAATCTGGAATTCGGCTGGATTCGAACCAGCGACAAAAACAACATGCCCAAACGCGGCAAATGCTCTACCAGCTGAGCTACGAGCTTCGTTCTTACGTTTCGCTTCTCTCGGTTCTGTTAGATTGGTATAAAATATCTTAACCACCGTCTCCAAAATGTGTCGGAATAATGATGTGCAGATCTTCAACGTTCATTTCAAAATCCAGTACTGCTGATGAATTTCTGATAGTACATGAGATGCGCTACCGTGGTTAAAGAATGGCATGATTCGCACCGCATGACAGTGTGAATAAATTTACATCTCATTGACTCACAGGACACAGGGCATATAAATTCCTCAGAAGCGTCGTGAAAAGCATTTGAAATTTACTCGACTCTATCTGCATACGATTTTTATTCGTTAATATTTAGCTTCCGAAATAAGCTGTTGTACCACTCCTATTACTTTCAGTCCGGCCTCTTGAATATCACCAGAATTCGAGAGTCTCACAAGCAAGCTGCCAGCACCATACATAGTTGGGTTCTGCTTTGTTACTCAATTTTGAGTGGACTGAAATTATTGTACTTGTTCGAAATGCTCGGACGGAATTCTATCGTATAGACTAAACGTTTTCGACGATGATATCGAGAATAGATCTTTAACCGTTCACTAATCCAACGTCATATAAAGTGACATGAATTGTAAAAGTGCTCATCTTTCTTACTAACAAAATTGGTTACAGTTTTATGGTCAGAGTCAACAGTCAGCATCATTATCTGTTAGAAACGTTGATAACGGTCCGACATATTATCATATTATCTGTGCACAACTAAACATCTGTTTTATGGCAGACGGAAAACAGAGAGCAAAGCGTATAAGGAATTATCGTTCGGAATCGCTAGGGTCATAACAGTATGAATACTTTAAACACTGAGTTCCCTTTAGCCATTTCACCAAAGCAGAAAGAAGATATACATTGTGATATGTTAACATTTCATTTACTCACTCCAGTAGCAAACATAAAACATGCCAGTTATATAAAGTATACATGTGTTCGGTGACCCTCTGTGATTGTTGTCGATCTGTTTTGCTTATGTGAACGTCATTCCAACTGAAAGTGAATTGGTACACTACATGGGAGACAGAAGAGTTTGGCGAGCTACAGTCGTGACTGCGGCGAACTGGTCCTCTGGTGGTTTGAACCAAGTGCAGCTGCGCGAGTCGCTGAACACACTCCGAAGTGGCTGAAACAACGGATGACGCACCGACCCCAACTTGGTCCATCAACGGCTCGAAACCCAATGTCATCGATTGCTAAATACCTCATGACAACAGGTCACCAATTTGACTCAGTAAACTCATTCAAGATACTGTTGCGCAATCGTAAGGCGATGCTCATCCGAACTTACCAGCCGACGTTGTGTGCACAAAAGTGGTTGAAACTACCAATCGGGTTGCCATGGTCGGGATTACATAACACTTGGTGTGCCTGTATGCATGTCTAATCCCTATCTGTCATTTCCCGTGTAATGTATATAACTGGCATTTTTTCTGTGTGCGATTGATGAGAGTAAATGACATGTTAACATAACGCAATATATGTCTTCTTTCTGTTCTGATGGAATATGATTACTGGTTAACCGAGATCAAACCCTCCAGCAGGAACGAACGTATAGCTCGAACAAAGCAACGGAGCACATACAACATGTACCTAAAGAACGGTGTCTTATCGGCGTCAAGAGATTTCATAGTTTGGTCCCATCTAAATAAATGGATGTACTTAATTGAGGCTTTCACATGGTAATGTCGATCATAGATTATCAAAGGACAACTGGGAGGATTATGTCGAGGACAGAAAATTGTTGGATGGGTAGTTCAATTTAATCCTTAGGTTTTGATGATGGTATCAATAATAGTACTATTAAGGATTATTAGTATAACGACCAGTATGCTTTCAGAAGGGAGATCTGCAACTGTAAAGTAACTCTCAACTAGAATGTCGTTTCTTGTTTGCTCATATGTGCATAACTTACATAACAGTATAACAGAAATGATGCACGTGTACAAGACGGTTAACTATGCCTTCAACATTGGTCACCCTACTAGCAGACAACCAGATCACGTCCAGTGTTCTCCGCTATCTATACGGGCTCAATTGGATTTTGTTCAAAGCAGTAGATAAGATTCAGGCGAGTAAGTGTCAGCACATTAGCCACAAATGAGATGCGAATTATGATCAATGTTTTCTAGAACGACGCAACGGAAATTGAGTTGGTAAAAATGACCGATTTATTACTAGATGAGTTTTCCTGTAATAAGGAGTTTACTTTTCGATCATTTTCACACATCTTACTTGGATCGTGAATGAACCAGTTAGTTCGTTCTGCTTGCTCTCTCAGCTGCATATCCGGCTGATTCGGGCAGTAGATGAAAGGGAACTAGTAATTTATACATACTTTCCTGTACCGCATAAAACCTCATTTCTTTGACCGCCGTATTCTAGAATTTCCAAGGGTCGTACGATCGTTTGGTTCTACCTAAAATTCCGATGATCTTAGGTAAACAGATGATGCGTAAGATAGCAATAAAGCTGAAGTGGCTGGGACAGATTCAAGAGTTATACTACCCATGTCGAAACAACTGGCACCGACAAAACTGTTCGAATTATATATATATATATATATATATATATATATATATATATACCCAGCCCAGACTAGGCTACCTGAACGCATAATTCGAATCTTCTGGCGAATTAACATAAGTTGACCAGTGGCCCACGCTAAATGAACGACAACAGCAACGGCTGTTCTGTCAATGATTCGTGCGATGGTGTTGATGACGGCATTATGTTAACTGATAAACTGGCAGCCGCCGAATGGCGCATAAGATAGAACAATTGTTTTCAAAATCCACTGTACAGTATCCAGCTGATACAGGTCTCAGCCTGATAATGACTGTAAGATAATTTATGCCGAGAAACAGAGTGCACGTACTGACTCCTGTGTATTCAGTGATGCTGCTTGTAGTCCACTTGCTGTTACTCTTAAAGGACCCTCGGATGTCGGATCGGTAGCAAAGTCGTATGATGGTGGCATGGGGCATGACGATTCACGTGATCGAGCCTAGCAGGAGGCATGTGCGAACGATGTCCGCAAGTTGTCGGGTGGCTGGCAGAAAGCGAGTGGCGTTGGTAGGACTTTCCATTCGATGTCGAGCCTTCCCAAAAGCGGTTTCGTGAGGTTTAATGGGGATCCGATGAGATATTGGTTGTTTGTTCGTGGTTTTCAGTCCAGCGTATTGAACGTAGTGCAGGATCCCAAGGCACGTCTATCTTACTTGATCCATTACTGTGACGGCCAGGCAAAGGAAGCAACGAAAGTTGTGCTATACTAGAGCCTGAAGAAAGTTTCCGAGATGCTATGGAGACACTGAAGACGACGTTCGGTAGTCCACACCTAATAGCTCGGCCCACATCAATCAGCTTGTTAGTGACCGATTGTGAGAATGAACGACGGAGATGCGTCAAACAAGCTAGTAATACGGATGAAAGCTTGTCTTATTACCCTACAGTAGATGCAGTACGAAGCGGATCTGAATGCGTCCGTAACTGTGGCGGCGATAGTTAGACGATTGTCTCATGTGCTACAGCTCGGTTGGTTCAAAATGGCCTTTAGCATACTTCGAACACCTCGGGAACCGACTTTCAAGGACTTGTACGAGTTCGTATGCAATTGCGTGGAGACAGTAGCTGCACAAGCTATGCACATGGGAGAACCAATCCAAAGATGCGATTGGTTTTATAAAAACGAACGCCCTGGGGCTCGTAGAAACCGTATTGCGTCGCTGGCCACTCGCGTAATGGACGAATGAAAACCGGGGTACGTTCTGTCTTGCCTATAACGTAACGTTATTCATTATATGGACCAATGTTCACATTTCAGAGCTATGAGCATTGCAGAACGGCTGTCGACCGTCTCAAAACAAAGGCTATCTCAGTTATGCCTCAAGGCCCGGAACAAATGTGGATTGGATGATTGTCAGTCATCCACTCCTGCATCATGAAACGACAATATTCCTTTCATCCGAACAAACAACTATCAACGTTACGACTTCATACACCACTCGAGTAGCTCTGGGAGTGATTCCAGTAAGGTTGCGTAGTTCTGAGAAGGTGTTAGAATTCAATGCGTTACTCTACTCTGGATCTGACTCAACTCTTATTGATGAGCAGTTGTTGAGAGAGTTGAAATTGGAGACCAGGTCGGCTATACTTAACGTTTCAACGGTAACAAAGGAATCTGGATTTCTTTCCTCGTCAACGGAGATTGATATATATCCGTTAAATGATGGCAAGCTTATTCACGTGAATCAGACCTGGTCTGTGAAGAAGACGTCTCAGGTTCAGAGAGTAGTACCATCATCCGAGCAACTGACATGTGGGAAGCACATGCAGGATATCTTCTTTCCTGATAATCGTGGCCGTGAAGTCGGATTACTTATAGGTATGAACGCATCGGAGGCCCACTGGACGCTCGAACAGCGAAGTGGGAATCCGACGGAGCTGTTCGCGACACACACCCTACTTGGTTGGATGTTACTGAGTCAAGTTGATGGAGACGAGGAGAAGGTGCCGTGTATTAACGCTATATATGGTAAACCTAATGAAGACTCTGCTTTCCTTGAAAGTATGTACGAATTAGAATTTTCCGAACCAAATAGCTGTCGTCTAGCAATGTCCGTTAAAGATAAGGATGCGCTCGAACAGATGAAGTCATCAATCTTGAAACGCAGCGTTCATTATGACGTTAGCTTGCCTTGGAAGTATGGTTGTCCCGCGCTGCCCAACAATTACCCAGTCGCTTATCAAAGGCTGACGTCACTTTGGAGGAAGGTTACGAGAGATCCTGCAGTGCATCGCTTATGTACTACAGGTGTAGAAGACTATTTGATGAAAGGGTTTACTAAACCTGTTAGACCCGAAAGACCGAGTTGGGGAAGGAGCTCCTGGTATATCCCACATCACACCGTTACGCATCCGAACAAGCCAGGAAAAATCAGAGTCGTATTTGATTGTGCAAGCAGTTATCAGGGTCTTTCATCAAACCAACAATTGTTGAAGGGACCCGATCTTGTTAACAGTCTAGTCGGTGTTCTGATGTGATTCAGGGTGGGACGTATTGCAGTGGTGGCTGACATCGAAGCTATATTCCACCTCGAATCGGCCATATTTCGCATGATGGTTCACCGGTTTGGGGCTACATCTTCCCCTAGCTGTGCCAGATTCGCTCTCAGCCGAACTATAGAAGATTGCG
>JTDE01001627.1:48921-70244 GCA_014338405.1 Paragonimus skrjabini miyazakii | reverse complement strand
TCACGATACCTCGCTTGGAATTAACAGCAGCAGTTCTGGCCGCCCGTCTAGCCGCTCAGGCTATTGAAGAACTTGAACTGAAGTCCAAACCAGTATTTTGGGTGGATTCAATAGTAGTTCTGCAGCTGATCCGTTCTACAGCTAAGCGGTTTATCACATTCACAGCAAGTCGACTATCAGCAATACATCAATGTTCATCTCCGGCTCAGTGGAGGTATGCTGAGACATCAGAGAACCCTGCGGATTTAGCATCGAGAGGCATACGCGCATGTGATGAACGTAAGCTAGATCGGTGGTTTTATGGACCCGACTTTCTAAACCGGAAAGAATCGGAATGGTCAACTGTGCCAAAGGTATTAGGCAAAGTTCCAAGAGAATGGTTGAAAAAAGACGTAATTTCTGTTCATCACTGCCAAACGACGAGCTCATGGTGCGATGTGTTTGCCAGCTGTGGCCACTTGGACGATGATCCGGCGGAGAATAGTGATTTTGCTACGGTTTAAAAACTATTTGCTGATGAAGTCCGGTAGGACGACGGAAGTCTTGGCTTTGGGAGCATTGCAGCCGAGTGATATCCAAGGGGCCGAATTGGATATAGTGCGAGTGATACAACAAGATCATTTCAGAGGCGATATTGGAACGATTTAAAACCGTGCACTAAAAGAGTCCAGCAGATGCCTTAAACGTCTCACGAGTCCGCTTAGAAAGTTGTGCCTCTTTTTAAAAAATGGCATCATACGAGTCGGAGGAAGGCTGAATTGGTCTCCATTGCCATATGATGCTAGACATCCCATTCTTCTACCATCTAAACATTTTGCAATCCGTTTACTTATTTTGGACAATCATGAAAGGAATGGACATGTCGGAGCCTCTCAATTACTATCGGAGATTCATCAACGATATTGGATTTTGCAAGGAACCTCGATGGTCCGCAGACTGTTGCAACATTGCGCAAAGTGTAGCATTGAGAACACCAAACCATGCGGTCAGCAGATGGCACCCGTAAGTGAGGATCGTTTTTTGGTCGTCCAGCCGGCATTCACTACCACGGGCATAGGTTACTTCGGTCCTCTGTTCGTCAAGCATAAGCGAACAACAGAAAAGCAATTTTGATGTATTTTCACTTGTCTCGCTGTAAGGGCAGTACGTATAGAAGTGACATGAGCGACGGACACAGACTCCTTTTTGTGTGCGTTCCACCGGATTGTTGCAAGACGTGGTGTTCCGTCCAAAATCTACAGCGACAATGGATTGAATGTTCGAGGAGCCGAGGCAGAGTTGGAGGACATTAGTAATTCGTGGAATCAAAACAGAATAAGCTGCTGTCTCACGGAAAGAAACTGTGAGTGGATATTCAATCCACCATACGCTAGTCATCGTGGTGGCGTATGGGAACGCCTGATTCGTTTGATAAGGCAGATATTCTGACTGCTTACGGGCGATAAGATCATAGATGATGAAGTTCCGTAAACCACCATGGCAGGGGTAGAGATAATCCTCAACAGTTGACCGATGGCTCTCAATCCAATTCATCGGATGATTTAGGGACCCTATGCCTGAACCAGTTACTGGCTTTGACTAGCGAACGGTCTGCGGAGCCGAAGGAGACTCAGTTACCGAACCGTTTGAGTAAACGATGGTTACAAGTGCACCACTTGCTCGACAAATTCTGGAGAATGTGACTGCGGTGTTATTTACCAGCAATACAGGACCGGCAGAAATGGCATGAAAGAAAACGAGACCTGAAGATAGGGGACCTAGTTCTAGTCACTGACATTCGCACATCAGGTGGTCTGTGGCCGAAGGGCATAGTAGAAGGAACGAAGTAAGGGCATGATGGTCTGGTGAAGGAAGTACTTACACGAACGAACAGAGAAACATTCAGAAAAGACGTTCGGCAAGTTTGTATGTTAGAAGAAACGCTCAACGAAGTGAATCCTGCCGGTTCTGCGATTGTCTGGGGAGTGTGAAACCCAATTTCACATTTCACGTTACCCTACTCATATGTTTACAGTAGTATGCCTTTATCTTCCAATTTAACGTGGCTCGTCCGTTTGCAACGTTTGTGCTTACTCACGACAGTTTGACATGTCAACACCGAATTCTTTTCCACAAACTCTATATCGGCCATAAACAATTGAACTGTATCCGATTTTATTACTTGTATTTCGATTCCTATCACAAGGAATCACACTTGTTTATATGTGTAACAGTAACGCACTACATATTTTACCGCTGGAATTAACTGAACGTTTTATCACGCTTCTGCTGCACTGCGTTTGTAAACTTGGTCAGAAATTACTGTACATTTAAAGTGTTTATTATTATATTTGTAGAACCACGCTCACTAACAGTATATATATATATACACGTATAGTTTTCTGCCCTCTGCCTATTTTAAGATATATCCAGCCTAGACCGTGCGCAAGACTAAGCTACCTGAACGCATAATTCGAATCTTCTGACGAGTTAACACCAACCATGTTTAGAGTTAACTGAAATTAAACTAGTGTTCTCCTTGCATTTTATGTCGAAATTTTATTGCTAGGTTTTATCCCGAAATTGTTGAAAAGTGAAGATCGATTATGTGCCTGCCGATTGTTCTCCTGCACTCCATCCCTCCCATTACTGGGACAGTCATTCCTCAAACACATTCCTTATGATCTTGCGGTTGAGCTGCAATCAGAGTTGTGACATACGTCAGAGAGCACTTGTTGATTGACGTGAAGCGTAATTCAATGGTATCCACTAAGAGTAAGTAATAACGAACCAAGTCAACTCGTTGTTAGGAAATATTTCCATGCAATAATTTACCGTTCGGTTTACATGTCTGAGCTGAGATTATCTTGATTGGGGCCTATGCAATAACTGTCAAGTTCGGAGGGGTGCAGTTGTATGAGGAAGATGATATCCAGCTGGCAGATAATGAGAAAGATGGCGGTGTGTTCCAGGATAAATTTAAAAGTGGAAATATTGAAATAAAGGTTTTGAATGGTTCAAGCTAATTTTGAGGGCCTTTCTTTCCTGGCTGCGCCCGATGAGGGTTGCATGCTGTACCTTGATTGGATCAACCTGAGGTGTTTCGTTGTTAAACACAAACTAGAAGCTAATTACAATTTTGCAGCCACTTGACCCGGTTCTCGCAATATACGTTTATAAAACGAGACCAAGCAGGTTGTCTGTCGATGTGGTCAGATTTTCCACTGATGAAGTTTGTTTCCTTATTTTGTCCACCGTCTCAGTCCACTAAGATTACCATATCGAGACACCGAGAAACGTTCATGATACGGCAAATTCCGCGATGACTAAAAGGCCGTCATCAAATACTCAGGAGAAGCAAACAGACTGTTTCGAAACAAAAAGGATACGCATGCACAACCGGATGACATTTTGGGAAATAATGATTGTCTTGATCTCTCATCACTTGTGCGAACATATATTATTAGTCGGACTGATAGGACAGGATTTGTGCATGGAAAAACTAAGTTTACTAGGACGACAGACGTACCGGTGTCCACAAGTAATGCTTCCCATCAAAACTAGTACTGAAATATTGTGATCCACGATCAACTCAATCGTAAGGGTTCCCTGACTGCAAACATTTTATAGTGATACATTGCTTGGTGTTACTTACTTAAGCCTGTATTTTTGTGCTTTCGCAAAAGTATCTTGCGATCAGGTGACACTATTCGTTCAGTGATGGTTTACTGATGTCCATGGGAGCTCGTGTTTCTCCGTCACACGTGACTGGTCAGTGGAATCTGGCGTAGAGATTACGCGCGACATGAGAAATAATACCGCTGGAGTCCGTCACAGATTTCTCGGATAAGTAGGTAAGAAAACGGGGCTGAGTGGGTTCACAGTCGAAATTTGCTTGCTCATAGTACATATCACGTCACTGTTAGAACGGAGCACAAACACAGTGAACCACAAAACAGAAGACGTTCAACTTATCGCATAACAGGTTTGCGAATAAATTCCCAAGGTTGATCGTTGGCTTTGGTTGAACGTGTCCGGTAGTGGTGATAATGCCTTATGTTGATGACATCAAAGTTTGGGTAGAATTGAAGGAGGCTTAAGTGGCGAGCTCAATTCACACTGTTGTGTCTATTCCTTTGATGGAACAAGGTGAAAGTTGCTTCTCGTATGGTTCCGAGTAGGTAGGTGATTTTTCCAACTATCTTTGTCGAGTATACTCAATTGTTTACAATAGCATTATGAGGGGTCAATATCTGATAACCAATAAGGGAGAGAAAGCGTTAGCATTATGATGTAACACAAACGAAGCTGTTTACTCCTTGCGGAATCTACCACGTACAAGGTGTCTACGTTAATATGGCAATGAAATGCAATATTCCATGCCACGAATAGAAGGCAGTGATCTTAGTGAGGAAAACTAGACCACATTAACTCTACAGTACGACAGGCAACATCTGGAATGAGATTCACGGATATTTAGATCGCTAGTTGACGCGAAATGATCTTTGTTTGAAGGCGGCAGGGAACATTGTAGTATAGACTGTCTCCCACGAATGTTCAATCAGTTCTACTTTGAACACAAACGTGAACTGTGTGCTTCAGTGTGAACAGGCTGTGATCGCGAGCCAGCATTGTCAGCCGAGTAGTCTGCCGTTTCCGCAGTTGTACCAATGCAAGGCATGTGTACATGTGAATAAGTCAAGTCAACTTGAGTAAAGCAGTATAGTCATGTGAATCATGGAGCGCGTTATCCCACATTGGCACAGACATTCACCTGTACACTAGACCGATTAGTAAGTTAGCCGGTTAATCTGCAAGAAGACCGAGAAATATGCAACCTCAGAATGGATGAGAAAGCAGGTCGCATTTAGAGGGAGCAGGTCTGTTAGCGGATGATCATGGACGTTCAGCATTTTGTGTGTGAATTTGGCCTCCACTGAGGTGTTTTAGTTCATGGGAACTGAACCAATTCCACTAAACGATGTGGTGGAGGTAATTAACCGTCTCACAATCCTCCGACTCACCGTGTTCGGAACAACTTTGGTGAAATTTAAAGCACATCCACTACGAGGATATTAGTAAACATACATATTTTCGGATGCGGTTAGATTATATAGCCAAGCACGATGGGAAAGTGTTCGGGTTGTTAGGGTCAACGAAATTCCCTCAAGAGTTTCGAAGTCATTTGTGTGCTTTCGGCCACGACTGCACACACTTCGGATATGTTAACTCCCACTAGGACTTCTGAGTTTTTCGTTGGCCTGTGGAAACCAGCAATGTTTTTTGCAGTTGTATCAATCATCATAAGTTTGTTGACAAACGTGTATTGTTTTGCAGTTGCTGCCTTTGAAAAGCAGGTTGTTTTGGGACTTTTACAAGCCAGATCGTTGTTTTCGGACACAGTGTAGTTCGCCAGAATATTACGTGGCCTCCATGAAACACATTTGGAGAATTGTAAAATCTGGACAGCGCAATTGTACACATATTAGGAGTTTAATAACTGTTCATTCAGGTTCCAGGTGAACTTCCTAAAAAGCAACCAATAACAGAATCTAGCGATAGACGAATGCATTGTAAGATAAATCCCAGATATCACAAATGCACCGAAAATGTATTTTCATTCTTGAGTAAAGTTCCACATTGATTATAAGAAAATAACCATGATTTGATAACTGAAACAGATCGCGGTAAGTGAGCCCTGCTAAGACCAAACCTTCTTTATGCAATTCCTTGTACGTTTGGGCAGATTTCGCGTTGAATTCAGTGAACGTTGTTTGCATGCATGGTGCTCGAAGTCAGTTCGGTCGGAACACTAGCCACCTAAATAGACAGTAGTCAAACATAGAAGTGGGTTAGAACGACACGATAGAACACAGAGAGTCAGTCGACGATGGACGATGTGAAATTGTTGTCAATGACTTCGACAGTTCGGCAATACCTGTGTTCCGGAACAACGGTACAGAATAATCCAAGATTGATTACCTATGAGCCAGTAAGATCTCCAGTTTCTTCGTGACGTTTGATATCGATATTCAGAACGAGTCACTTGGATTGCCAACTTTTGCGCACGACAAGCTCGTGATTAATAATTACGCTCACCCACAAACGGCTAGTGCAGTGTCAAGCGCCCTTACATCTGCACTGATGAACCCAATAGATGGTTTGACTTATGAAATACCAGTTATACGTTTAGGGCGTGCTGCCGGTTTGCTGTCCATACAGCCTGAGACTTACTGTCAAGTTATTTGCAAGATAGTCTTGATAGTAATGTCGATCCCTCGCGCACCAGCCGTGAAACGATTGCGCCACAAAACATGCATGCTAGAGTTAAGGCTAGTATGATATTTAAAACTACTCGGTTGTATTCAGTAAGTGAGAGGAAGTTGGCAGTCGTTTTCTGAGTGTAGCTTGTCTATTGGGGAGTTGCTCAACGAAAGAATTTGCCCCAGTGCAGTTGTTTCACACTTGAATGTCATTTCTCGATGATAATCACCACTGATGTTAAGAATCCGGACATGGTGTTACCGATTCTCAGTTCATTGCATGGTTCCATGTGTATTGCCCGAACAGAGTTGCAGGCGAGGACTGAAGCTTGTTTCTTCGAAAATGCACGCAATAACCAAGGGTGGATAAAATGATTTGATTTCCCTTCACAACGGCTTATCGTTGAAAATATTCCGAACAGCCAACAGTCGACGTCTCCCCTACGAACCTGTTCGAACAACTCTGTCTCAGGATGACACCATGACTTTTTGTACAAAACTAGAAACATGCATAATCAGCAACAGATCGCAGAATTGTGCCGCCCTGTAATTTGCAATAGTGAACAATACCTTTCAAACCAAAAACTATTGTTCTCACACTTTTTCGAAATTCATGATAGGGAACGCAGTCAGTCTAATGCACAATTCCAACGTTTGCAACAAGCTTTGCAATCTAGCATGGACTGTCCGGAGTACTTCTTCGGCATTAGCCTGAACGTAACACAACTACGTCGCATTTCTCACCAAAAACAACGAGTGATTGCTCATTTCCAAATCATTGTGGAAATTTCGTCCTGGTTTTCATAATGCCTTGTGTATTGTATTCACCGATGCTCGTCATGATACCACAGTAGAAGCACATCTCGTTAGTTACACGTCTATAACGTTACTTGTAGCAATCACCATGTTGTGTGATCAATCCGTGACGAATTGTGCAACTCACCTCAACCTCACCAAAACCCACTGTCATCTCGCCTGAAATTTGCGAACAGTCTATTTAAGGACCTTGAGGCCTGCATCTCCGAGCAAGTCAGTATGATGGGGACGACATTTTTGTCTAAGAATGTCCGGGTGCTATTCTCCTTGCTTGGTAGTTGCACTGACCGTCAATAAGTTTTTAGTGGGTATGTGTGAACGGAATGGCCAGCGAAGATGTCACATGTCAGCTGATCACTTCAGGGGATCAGTTCAACTGGTCTGAACTGACTCACTCGAATTTGCTTGATGGAGATTAGTTATTTATGACGTTCTGAGAGTCGTTCTTGTGAAACCGAAGTGGTTCTTACAAGTAAATCATTGAAGGTTAGTTAAGCTCTAAGTCGGGGCTCATTTTCTCTAGCCCGTTTTAAAGATGGCGGTGTGAGAATGCCATCAGCAATGACCACAACCCTGCCTCCAATGCTGGAAACTAGAGAGATGGTTCGTGTTTGAAACTATTCGTCAGTCATTTTCGTTGTCAGCAGAGAAGCATGGACATCAAGTAACATGAACAGTAGTAATACTACTGTCCATGTTGCACCCGAGATCATCAACATCATGATATTTAGGCGGATTCTGAAACACCGAGGGCACCAAAGAAAGAATAAGCAAGATGCCGAGTAGATCGTGAGCGCACCGATCACGTGTTTAACTTACGGTAGATAGCGGATCATCAACAATCCCTTTCATAGCCAACGTTCCTGGTATTTTTGGATCTATTGACTTGTTTTTCTTCGGGTAACGGATAAGTTATTCGGGATCGTTTTCGTCGCAGATGTGAAATCTGGTTACGCGCCAATTTATTGAAGTCGTTAGATGTTGTTGTTTCCGATTTCTTCCCTCCTATTCAACACTGTAATATACGACATCGAGGAAGCAGTGCTCGGAGGTCTCGAAGATTTAGTAATTGGACTTCTGCTGCATAATAAGCTGTCTGATATTGAATTTGCAGAACAAACTCAACCGATGAAACAGCATACATGGAGTTCTACTCTATTTGACATTGCATACAAGGCTCGAGCATTTCGGTCTCTTCGTCTACTTGATTATTGTCACCTCACCATCTTCTAGTATCATCGATGAGATATCTACGATGCTAGAGAAACAATTGATACGGTCGCAAACGTAGCTTACTTGTGGTGTTTCAGAGCTGCTCATTTTTGAGTAAAGACGAATTGAAATGTTCGTATGTGTTAACTCATTTCGTGTTGATAAACAGCTAGTCCATTTGTGCAGGAGACGAAACTAGACTCCCGGTATCGGATCACCGCTGTCTCCTCCCCGCCTTAATTGCATCGGCAACACGGCAGTCAGTTCGCGCATGTATGATATATGTGCAATTTTGCATCCGACAACCGACCTAATGAGAAAGCTCATCTCCGTGGATTGTATCACAAGTTCTGTATGCTATCTGCATGAGTCTGGCATAAAATTCATTTGTCAGCCTGGTTACTGGTGGTCAAAAAGAGCTGCAAACAGGCTAGATAGTGAGGCGGTCACAGTCCATATAAACCCTTACCGGCATCTCTCGGCAAAGATGTTTGATCACCTATGTCGGATGTGGGAGTAAGTGATATCCACACCACTGATCAGAAGTATCCCCTCACATGGAAGTGTGTTGCAGTCAAAACCGAACGTGTATCGACAAGTAACTACAGTTTTTATTTCCTCTCTTATTTTCTTTCAGTATTTTCTTGTTCTCGGTACATCTTGACTCGTTTATTGCTTTGAACTTTCTTTGAACTTGCTTAAGGAAACAGCAACCCCATTAATGTGTATGAATGAAATGTGGACTTGGTGATGACCATGAGAATGCAATGGAGTGAATACAAACGCACAACTCCACGTTATGGACCGTAAACCTGCAAACTATATCCGGTACACAGTCACTGAACGATAGATTTACTAGTTGAGTAGGAATCACAGCAACTGTTAACCGACAACAAGGTCTGGTTTATGATAACACAAACTACACCTCCATGGTAATATCATTCTGCATTCTCAAATCTGCAGGCTGGAGACTTAAATATTATAACTTCGTAACTATCTATGAGGAATCTGTCTGACTGGTGCTATATGCTGAATATCGGAACCGTGATTCACGGGTAAACTGAAAATGACACAACGTGGAAGACAGGAGTATCACGTATGGTCCATACATAATCAAACTGGCTGGTCTGTATTGTCGAAAGTAAAATCGTTGCAATTAATACACAAACTATATAAGGCATTACAGCGAATAAACTGTGCGGTCCCCGGATTAGTAACGGGAACCGTATAAACTGTGCGCCAAATGTTTCCACCAACCCAGTTTCAGAGACTGGTCTGTGTATGCTCTTGTGTATGCCGTGTCACTGCGGGCAGCGTTATCAAGAGCTCTCCCACATTTGGACCAGGATTCGGAACAACGCATGCTGACAGATCAGTTCTTGGACGGAATGCCACCAGCGGTACGGGATCAGCTTAGGGTGGCTCTCATCGCACATATGATGACGTTGGAACAGCTGGCTGATACGGCTCGACAATTACTAGCAGACAACTCCCCGACAGTCAGTGAGTTGAAACCGAGTGAACTGAATGACCTGCGAAACGCAGTGGAAATGTTGGCTCAAGAAGTGGCCGCTTTGAAGATGAGCAGGGGACAGAACCGTAGCGATGTCTGTTGCAGATGAGGAAGACGTGGACACTGGCGAAGATTTTGCCCGCGGGGAGAAAAAAGGTTTCATGTAAATAAACGTTTTGCTGATTGTTTTTGTCTGGGAAGTGTGATCCGATAATAGGGGCGGTTGATAAGACAGCAGTTCATGCGAGGATAGAAATCAATGGTAGCCCGGAGTGCTGTTTTATTGACACTGGGGCGGCGATTTCATTGATTAGGCCGAGACCGAAAGAAACTGTTCAGCCGTGTGCGATGGTTCTTCGAACGGTCGGTGGGTTTACACTCAGAGTTACCGGCGTTGCGGAGTATGATGTCGGAATCGATGATCACATAGTCTGCTTCTCATGGAACTGTTAACATCACGCTTAAATAACGTTTTATCAGCACTGCATGATAAAAGACAAAACGAAGATTTTTGTGGAACTGCTAATTGTTTGTATGGTTTATTCAATTAAATTGAGAAGAGAACGCCTATGCAGACTACCAGGCATTTGTGGAGAAGTTTGTTGGCTGTATTTGATAGACTGGACATGTGTTTCTGATAGGATCACACTACACATTGTAAGCAACTGGATATCCGGATGATGAAACGCCCACGTGAATGGCGAACAGCAGATATGTTCTGAGAAGGAGTGACTAGCCGTGTGTATTCTATTGCCAACCTTGGTTTGAAATGACGGACCTGTAAACCTGAAAATCACTATACGCGGTGGTGGGAGTTCAGTTATGAAAATGTGCGAACAGAGTACCAGAATAAGAAGGTATGCAGTATGCTTTTCCTGACTAGTCGTTGGTAGCTTTCCGATGACTGATGGACTCATTATGTGTACAACTAAAATGCAAGTGTTTATCGAACGACGCCAATATCATGATAAACACGGGTTGTAATTAATCCCTCAACTTGCTGTGGAATACAAAATTAACTGTCCCGACAAACCATACCTTGAACTGTCGTTCCACAATTGGGCAGTCACTTCGACTGAATCAAATGCTAGATCAGCCATACTGATATACGGTTTGATTGAGACACTAGCACTCAAATTCAGATCCGCATTCAGGTGTCATTTTTTGGTGAAACAGGACAAACATCAAAATCTACGAAGACAGGGATGCAATACGATAGCCTGGTAGGCAACACATTGAAAGATGAATGGAGTATGTACGTTCCAATCCAATAAATTCACCTTGTGAGAAGCAGTCAGAAGGAACGATCAATGATAGATTCTGCTTTTATCCGACAGGTTCACGGATTGTTAGACAAAAGATACAATATTAGTGTTTACAATCTGTTCACCAGCCTCATTCTCGTCTGGAGTTCTGCTCGACACAACGCTGCCTTCATGAGTACCTTGCATCTCGATTGTCTGACGGTGTCTTCATAGAAACTGGAAGATTTCTTGAACCAAAATTTCAAAGCCTGGTTTGTGAAACGGTCAGTAAAACTAATGTCCACAAACTACGGGGGAAACGGTTGGTAGGTGGCTGCTTATTATCCCTAGACCACACGATTCTTGTTGCAGGCATTTTATCCATTGGACGTGTTGTGCCATCACAAGTTTCAACTGTCAATACTGTTTATTACCGATGATTGGCAGGGGATTTGGTTAATTTCGAGTTGAACATCACCCACAATTGATGGCAGCTCTCCCAAACTCATTGACTATCCAATCAGCCCCTTTCGAAACCAAGCATAAGACTCGAGTTTCGCTCTCATTAGAGCTCATCACTAGTGCATGTCTTTGCCATCGCCGGGGCTAGAACCACGGACACGCTATTCATGAGGTAACCGTGTTTACCACTGCTCCATTGACCTCACTTTAGGCACGACCGAATTATCATATGTGAACGCTCAGCCACTTTCGCTTGTGAGTAATGATCAGGTTACTCGATTGTCTCGATAGGAAACACAGTAACTGTCCTGTTAATTCTAATCGATAACCCCGAGATTAGGACTTCCTAGACAAGTCGAGATCTCCGATCTCATTGAAGGAGCTCTGATGAGATCGAAACTTGAGTCTAATGCATCACTTTCGAAAGGTGCCGACTGGGAAGTCTATGGGGATGCGACAGCTGCGATCAACTGTGGGTGATGTTCAACTTGGAATGCTGTCTATATTAGATACATTTTCATCAAGAAGAAACAACATACCATTTCTCCCATTAGTTTGCTTTCTTCTGACGGAAGTGCTGGTTGTTGTTTATGATCTCTTTTCAACAGCCAGTTTTGATGGGCGAGCTGTGTGTACTTACAAAACACAGCTATTAATCTGCACCACTGGTTAACAGAGTGGCGACTTCTTAATTCTCTGGATGAGCGATAGCCAAGCTGTTACTTCAGTCAAACCTGGAAAATACTGTCTATCTGCATAGAGGCTACCTCACTATAAACACCAAACTACAAATCCCTGATTTGTGGTTAAATAAACATTGTCTTACTAAACCTCAATGAAGATTTCAGTTCTCCGATAGCCTCAACTGGTTAAAGCCGCCAATCTGACTTCAAAGAAATGAGTAAAACATACGAAAGCCGCATTTACTCGTAACTCTACTAGGTAGTCTTGTGCCAGTCATCCGACTGCCAGCGAGAGAATGACACCACTACCGCTTATTTAGACGTGAATCGAACAGACAGCGTTTCAGTATTCACATGCACAAATGTTGATGTGCGTCAACCTTGGAAGGACACTTTTACGAATGTGCAAGTATTTTGCACACAAAATGTATGATGTTTAATTGTAAACGCAAGCCTTACGTAGCCTTCGGCACAAGGTTGATGATTTGCGATAATCGATTTCGTCTTAATGCTTTGCGATTCCTTATCCAATCTGATATGTAACCTTGCAGACAACTGTAGGTGCTGATAAGATGCGACGTGGTGTTCTCAATATACACACTGAGCAAATACATTTCTTAATCACATTTTCAGATGTGTTAGAGGAAATTATCTTGGGTGTCGAAGCTTTTGACTAGGGTGGTTTCGTTTGAGAAATTGATTACAACATTTGTCAAGAAAAGTTCGCAAACGGTATGACGTCATATTTTTGGGAACATCTTGAATATTGCATAAAATTAGGGCATCACCACACCGAAGAAATCACCGGCTTGTTGTCTCGACTCCGATCATTTCGAATACAGTTTGAAAATAATTATAAATTTATTAGAGCAGAAAGAAGACATATATTGCGTTATGTTAACATGTCATTTACTCTCATCAATCGCACACAGAAAAAATGCCAGTTATATACATTACACGGGAAATGACAGATAGGGATTAGACATGCATACAGGCACACCAAGTGTTATGTAATCCCGACCATGGCAACCCGATTGGTAGTTTCAACCACTTTTGTGCACACAACGTCGGCTGGTAAGTTCGGATGAGCATCGCCTTACGATTGCGCAACAGTATCTTGAATGAGTTTACTGAGTCAAATTGGTGACCTGTTGTCATGAGGTATTTAGCAATCGATGACATTGGGTTTCGAGCCGTTGATGGACCAAGTTGGGGTCGGTGCGTCATCCGTTGTTTCAGCCACTTCGGAGTGTGTTCAGCGACTCGCGCAGCTGCACTTGGTTCAAACCACCAGAGGACCAGTTCGCCGCAGTCACGACTGTAGCTCGCCAAACTCTTCTGTCTCCCATGTAGTGTACCAATTCACTTTCAGTTGGAATGACGTTCACATAAGCAAAACAGATCGACAACAATCACAGAGGGTCACCGAACACATGTATACTTTATATAACTGGCATGTTTTATGTTTGCTACTGGAGTGAGTAAATGAAATGTTAACATATCACAATGTATATCTTCTTTCTGCTTTGGTGAAATGGCTAAAGGGAACTCAGTGTTTAAAGTATTCATACTGTTATGACCCTAGCGATTCCGAACGATAATTCCTTATACGCTTTGCTCTCTGTTTTCCGTCTGCCATAAAACAGATGTTTAGTTGTGCACAGATAATATGATAATATGTCGGACCGTTATCAACGTTTCTAACAGATAATGATGCTGACTGTTGACTCTGACCATAAAACTGTAACCAATTTTGTTAGTAAGAAAGATGAGCACTTTTACAATTCATGTCACTTTATATGACGTTGGATTAGTGAACGGTTAAAGATCTATTCTCGATATCATCGTCGAAAACGTTTAGTCTATACGATAGAATTCCGTCCGAGCATTTCGAACAAGTACAATAATTTCAGTCCACTCAAAATTGAGTAACAAAGCAGAACCCAACTATGTATGGTGCTGGCAGCTTGCTTGTGAGACTCTCGAATTCTGGTGATATTCAAGAGGCCGGACTGAAAGTAATAGGAGTGGTACAACAGCTTATTTCGGAAGCTAAATATTAACGAATAAAAATCGTATGCAGATAGAGTCGAGTAAATTTCAAATGCTTTTCACGACGCTTCTGAGGAATTTATATGCCCTGTGTCCTGTGAGTCAATGAGATGTAAATTTATTCACACTGTCATGCGGTGCGAATCATGCCATTCTTTAACCACGGTAGCGCATCTCATGTACTATCAGAAATTCATCAGCAGTACTGGATTTTGAAATGAACGTTGAAGATCTGCACATCATTATTCCGACACATTTTGGAGACGGTGGTTAAGATATTTTATACCAATCTAACAGAACCGAGAGAAGCGAAACGTAAGAACGAAGCTCGTAGCTCAGCTGGTAGAGCATTTGCCGCGTTTGGGCATGTTGTTTTTGTCGCTGGTTCGAATCCAGCCGAATTCCAGATTTTCCGCAATTGGGTCTCTTCTAAATCATCAGATCTGCCAAACTACTTGTTGGTAATTAAATGAACGAGAGTTAGTTTTCGTTTTTTTTATCATGGTTTTTCTTCTAAACAAATTTGAGTGAAGTTGGTGTTCCGTAGCCGCAAAATTGTTTTAAATACCGTTATCATGAACCTCATGGGAGAGTTGGTAAAATGTCGCATTCCCGTTTGTTTGCAAAATGCACAAGTCGATTTGAGGTTGTATTCCGATTATCGACTACTCGCTCCTTGAGATTTCGGTTAGTTCACGCAGTAACGCATAATCTATAATCAATGTGTTGGTCATTCAGACAGGTATGGTCACGGGGACTACTTTCCCAGTTCCAAGAAATATCCGAAAATTCCACCGAAAGTGTTGGAAGTTATAAAGTACTGTTGATAAAAGTATAATATAAATGCTCTCTCACTTTGAATGTAAAGAAATCGATAGACGAAGTATTCAGCGAAACAAGCGTTCAAAATGTATCGACCAAACACAAGTCAGCACATCACCACTAGTCGACGGGGCATTAGATTGGTACAACAATCAGATGCAGATGAAAGTAAGGGTGTGTCATGGAGTAGCAGGGAAAAACAATCTGAGTAGACATGTAATGATGGTTATGGAAAGAGAAAACCGATACTTAACGGGCAGTTGCAATAAAAAATTCATCATGATTGTTTACTGCCAACAAAAGGAAGAAATGAAGACACAGTGAACGTCGAACTCTAACAAGCAAAAGTGGATTGGTACGCACATTGTTTGACTGAACATGATGGAAGAGAATGGTCCGAATCTCAGCGCCTCTGGTTAGGCAACTTACGCTTCAGTTCACCAAACCAAGCGTAATCCATAAAAGCAAGTGTGAATGCGTAGCAGCCTCCTTTCTCAGAACTGAGCACCAACTTGGAACCAAGGTTGCTGAACACCAACTGGAATGGTTTCTACAAACTATCATGCAGTTGGGCAAATTGACGACAAACACCCAGAGGGAGCCAGCGTCATCGACCGCCAAGCAATACTTGATGACGCAACATGAGATTGACTCACCGGTCAATTCGTGTTCTTTTGTTGACTGAAAACAAACGTTTCTTACGAGTTGTTGGGGCCAATGAATTTAGACAACGTCAACCCGGTTTGTTCGGACACAAAGTACGGCTTGTGACGTTGATACCACCATGGTAGCAACCGACGTGATTTTGAACTCTGATCTTTTGAGATTGCTTTGTTGTCTGGAAACTTTTCACATTTTAACTTGTCTGTAGTAAACATCAGCAGAGATCCAGCGGAATCTCGAGTATAATTCGTGCCACATCAGTCTTTTGTCTAATCTACTCAGATTTGCAACGAGAAATGGTTGTTTTTGATAAAACATACTACTATAACGTTATATGTAGAATAATAGTGTTGGGTGGCGAAATTCGATTTCACAGAATGCGTTTTCAGCTTTTCATTCGGGTATGTGTTCTAACTTAGAAATTGCTTCATACTTCACTCTCAGCATGCAACGCACAAATGTAATGAGAAGAATATTAGACGAAATGAGCTGATAGTAGTAGACCTCTGATAAGCCCGGTCATCAAAGTATGACTTTCAGATCACATTCCGCCCAGAAAGTTGTAATCAGTCAACTGTCTGGGTGCCGTCACCTCAAATGAGGCATTACGACTGCATGTCACAAAGGAAGATGTTCGCGATTCTTGCTTTCAATTCTCGTGCTTTATCGGTCAACAACAAACCGAAGCTTCAATCGTCGAATAGAATCTTTAGGGATTTGGAAGGTAGTGGATCAGTATGTGATACGAGTCTGCCCGGATATTAACACTGTTTTGAATGGATTATTGTCATTTATCATTGTGCTTTGATCCAATGTTTGTAAGTTGGAATTTTATGCACCAGCTGAACTCAACCCTAGAATCATAAAATGTGTGCATCACGGTCATAGCTGGAAGGTTCAAACGAAAGACAGGATGAAGGACAATGTGCTGGCTGAACATATAAATAATGACAGAGGAATCCGTGCGTAATGTCGATACATTCCAAGTAATCGATAAGAGTTCCCGGCTAACTTATTCACCAGCATCATCCATAAACTATGGGCCTAGCTTCCCGGAGCCCACTCGGATCTTTTATCTGGAAAGGCTGATTACGAGTCAGCCGGAGAGCGCTAAAAGCAATCAATGCAAAGTCAGCCGTTCAGTCTAAAGTTGCCCCCAACCTCGGTTGCTCGTACAATTGCCTATATTCCAAGACTCGCTACTAGCAGAAAATTTGAACAACGCATCTATGACTGAATTGAAATCCAGCCTGCTCACAATTCTGGTTATCTAAGTCAGGCCATTTTTTATCCAAAAGTAACGAATGTTTTGTCATGACTAGACTGGGACAAAATTGGGAGAAACACTAGGAACTGTTGTAGACTGCACTGATCAGCAAGCATTCATTTGTTTCTAGATTAGACCATACACAGTCAGATGACAATCGTTGTTTACTTCAGACATCCACAACTGCAGAGTTTATGCGAGTAACGGATAATAGTTCCACAACGTGACAGATGCTAGGAGGCGAACCGTGTACACCACTCTTAATATCCAGTGCGTTATCTTCCATTTTGAACACAAATAACAGTCAAAGTTATTTACCATGAACAACCCTATTTCTCGGAGGTCTGAAGAATCTAATTCGAACTTTCACTTGCTATGATCAGAAAGCTCAAACCGCGGTGAAATACTTACCAAAACTCGTATATTGACCGGCGGCCGCGTCTCCAGATTTGTTTGTACGATTGCTACTCGAATCAGACATGGCTACCATGTGTGGTAGCACAACCCTTATCATGGGTCGGCTAATTTCGACCTAGTAAAAACGTTTGGTATTGCCTCATACATCGTGGAGTTGCAGAATGAACCAACAACATTGCGGTCAGAGTTACGTCAGACAGTTTGAGATAACTCGATTACCGTTTAATTGAATTAAGCCAATATCGGCTAAGAGGTGTACAATTGATTTCATAGTGAACTATTACAACACTTAGACACTGTTTTAGGTCCTGCCAACAAGAGAGCAAATTTATGAGCCACTCATGAATTAAACTTCTTTAAATTCGATAAGTTCCAAGTGCGATGGAATCTAATTAGGCTAACATACTGGTGTGACACAATTCGCATCTAGACTACTGCAATCTGACAAGCACACACACATAGCCACATCAGTAGAAACAAGATAATTGCAGTCGTTTGAGCCAATCACCTTATTTGGGTTTTGCAACTCTGAATAGCGATAGTCTCAAGTAATTTAACCAGTCGTCGATTGTTAGTCAATTAGATGACTATGAAAGCATGACCACTAAGGACCTTATATCTAGAGGTAAACAAGTGACATGGGATCGAGGGTGTTGGCATTTTGCAATGCACTGGTGTTGCAAAAACATCTGTTAGAACCTGCTTCAACTCACTTTCGACGCAAACTGGGACATGCTCGGATACACGCTTGTGCAATTGTGATTCGGTTGTGCCCAGGTCGGTCATCTGACACCCAAATTGAGACTGAGTTTATCAGTTTAGGGGAATGGAGCGCGACACCCTCTCATTGTTCTCTAGCAGCCCGTGATAGGAACTGGGTTGGCATGAATGAAAGGACTTGTTAAATTTATGTCCAGTTGAACCGACAATACTCAACTAAGTGTATTTGTGTTTCTGTTAGGCAAATTTATCCAAATGATTATCAGCAATCGACATAATATTCATCTTCGATTTTCACGCCGTCAATAAGTATAGTTGCTATACTAGCGCAACAGTTGTAACCCAAGTAATTGTGACCCTTCTCATTACAATTTGGAATAAGTTGTGTCCAGGAGATTAATTTTGCACTTTGTGTAGACCGTGAGCAACTAATTAGCCTGGTTAGTGTTTGCTCGTTTATTCGGGCCAATGATTAATTCACAATGTACGTGAATGTGGTATATTACTATATATATATTTCTCGGCACGATATAAAACATCACTCATTTGTCCTCCGTATTTCAACAATCTCAGAATTTGTGGCATCGTTCGGTTTTGTACAACGTGTAAGCTGGCATTCTTCGATGCACAGACTGTGAATACCTTAGTAACAAATACAGTACAGTTGAAATCGTACGAAACTAATATTCTCTTACATTATACATCTGTGTGCTAAGTGGCTCAAAAACATCAGGTACAATGCGTCATTTCATATGCATTAGGTGATCAAGTAGATAAGTTTACGTGCAACTCAGTTAGAAACTTGAATCTGCTCGAGGGATTCCGGCACAATTCTCCTTCGGCAAGATCCATTTGCAGTACATCTGTTAAAAACGTAATCATTTGGGCAGTCCGTCTCATAAAACCGCTGGTCACATCTCCACACTCTCACAGAGCCTAACATGGTTTCTACGTCAGAATATACACACTTGAAATATGTTTTGGCCAAGAACCCTGATTGATAGAAACGCCTACTTGAAATCAGACTGGCTTATTGTCTACAGAATGATGAGGATATGTTGATGCAACGTCGCAGCAAAGATTTGACTTGTTGAATGCGTTGAATGGGTGGGTAACCGAATCCAATTGTGGAAGTTCCGAGCTCCTGGCGTGGCTTCGTGCTCAACTGGTAGAGCGCCTGCCGAGTTGAGATATGGTGTTTCTGTCGCCGGTTCAAATCCAGCCGAAGCTCTGACATTTCATAATTGGGTTTCACCCAAAATCATAAATCTACCCAACTACTTATTCGTAGTACACCAAATATTTCAGAACATATTATCAGATTGAACGTCGCTGCAAATATTGTGGAATTCGACGAGTCCAGTAAACTCTGGAAAATGTACCGGGTGAACACCTTTTAGAATAAAGACATCCCGAAGCAGCATTCACACTTTCGACGTGTGGTCTTGAAAGTCGTTTTCGGAATGGCTCAATGAATCCGGATCAAATTAAGAATCAAATGGGGCACAATTTACCACGATGGAGGATTCCGTCTCACGCTACATAAATATGGGTGTGTTTACTAAATTATTCACTATGTTCCTCTGGATGGTGAGCGTGAAAATAGCTGTTATATCTCTTATTCCTCGTTTATGCATCACTTGATTTTAACACTAACGCCAGGCAAATTTTTCAATAGCTGTCGTTCAGTGATCTTACTTTGCAGTAGGTTTCGATAAAAAGCAATCTTCAAGGCAGATTCACTCTGTCTCGAATACATACACACATGTTCAGAATTGTTCATATCGTAATGACATGAAACAGCAAACGGCTCCACACTGACTGGCTGTGGTTTTCTACTACATACCGTGAATAGCAAAACATCACCATGCCTTCTTGTCAGATGGCTCACACAATTCAGCCAGGTGCTATCTGCATATGGTTTACGTGATCAGTTTAAGTCCGTCGAACAAATTGTAAACTCAGAATCACAGGAAAAATGGGTTGATTTACTCAGTTTCATACCGGTTTTTTACATGTTGTTCGCAAACCCGTAAATGTAGTGTTTCAAAAATTGATCGGAAAGAAGCCATTATTTGATGCCACTTTTGTGAAGACGGATGTATGAAAAAACGGAGAACTTAACTGGCTAGTTGGTTACAGTGGAACTCATTGAGGCTTATTACATGAGTGTATAGACTGTATAGACCAGTGGCGCCGAAGATAAAGTTCAACAATGAGGCATGATTTCAATGGCACATTCCGACCAACTATAAGAAAATTTGAATAAAACAATGAGAAGACGCAATTCATGTGATGTTCTCCGGAGTAACATTTCGTACATTCTGTTCACACATGGACATGTAACTAATTTTAAACGAGTCAAAATTCCACAGAGCGGAAGTCATGGCTTAAGGGATTAAACGAACAGACACCAAAAATGAAAATTGACCTGATTTTCTGTGGGCATCTAATGTGGAATTCCTGATTTCTTCTGTAAATCGGCTTAGGTACGACGGCGAAGAATTGCAAAGTTCTCTATCAACACATCTGCATACATTTTTCTCAATTAGACAAACAAAGTTTTGTAAGGTTATCTTCAACAGATAACAAGTAGATCGAGTAAAATTTGATGCAGGTACGGACGAGATACAGCCGCAAACAAGCCTTGTTTCATCACGTGAACAAAAATTACGCCCAAAACATTGTTTCATTGATCAGGTATTCGGTACACCTATAATGTTGCTGATCACATCAGAATGACTGTGAGTGTTTGGTCAAATTCAACCACGACCCAATGAATCTTCTGAACTGCGGTTGTGACAGTGTATCGTATCATCCCTCGGTATATGCGGATTTTGATTTGTCCTTCTAACTAGCAAATCAGTTATCGGATCGTTGACCGTTAAACTTTCCAATGCATTGTGAACAGTGTACATTTGCAATCATTTCGGTGATGTGGAAGCAAACAGCTTACGCTGTCGCCAACCGGACGATATGGAAAATTGGTGGTTTTCTCACAGTGGTGTGAGACATATACTTCCGAAGGATAACATTAGACAGCTTATAATGTAATAATTTGGTCACTCTGTCACAAACTGTTCACACTTCGTGTAGCTTCTAAACCCCGATTTAAACTGGGTCTTATTATTCCGATGTCCTTGTTATTGTACACTTCGGACTGATTCGAGTTTCCTTTCGTCAGATCGACAGAAAATCGTGATACTAGTC
>JTDE01001626.1:108691-122118 GCA_014338405.1 Paragonimus skrjabini miyazakii | reverse complement strand
GATTAAACGCAAACATTGGTGGTCAAATACCTGAAGACGGTTCACTTCCACCACTCTGAGCGGCCAGGTATCGCTGCCGTAAAGCAATACAGCCCTCACTGTTGTCTGATATACACGATCCTTAAGCTTCCGACAGGTACCTTTCTGTCGGCATAGGTGTCTCAGATGAGTAAACACCGCGCGCGGTTTGCGCTTCTACTTCATTCCCTACACCTCCGCCGCCCCCGATGATACAGCTTCCTAGGTATACAAATCGGTCAACAACTTCCATGACTTCATTATTTGACGTTAAATCTACGTAATCACAGCAATCTTGCAGGGGTACTTTGCATTTCAAGTTTGCAAAGCGCATTACGAAATACTTAGCCGAACGCGAAATTGCGTTTGGCGTTGTTTGTGCTGTTTACAGGTTGTCAAAAAACAACACCTTATCGTCAGCATAATCAATATCAGTCAGTCTTTCGCCAGGTAGAAGGTCCACGCCGGCAACCCCTGTGTGCTATGACGAAACTAAACAAAAATGGTGAAAGGGGACAGTCATGACGTATGTCGCTGTTGGTGCTGAAACTGTCAGACAGTTCACCGTAAACTCAAACCTGAGCCGAAGTATGGGAGTAAAGCGCCGACAGTATGTTCACATACTTGGTCGGCACACCCCTGCGTTTAAGCGACTCTAAAAGTGTAGATCGATCCATCGAATCGAATGCACCTTCATTGTCGAGAAATACGGCAATTGTTGGCCGGCGATACCCATGACGTTGTTCCAGAATTTGACGAAGGGTTAAAATGTGATATACATAACCCCGTCCAGGATGGAAACCTGCCTGTTCTTATCTAATGTTTAACTCCCGAATTACAGTGAGTCTGTGAAGTATAATGGATGCCAGAACCCTAGAAATGACTGGGGTCAAACTAATTCCCCTATGGTTTCTGCAATAGCTCCTGATACCTTTCTTGAATATAGGAATTATGATTGTGTGACTCCAGCACGGAGGTATGATCTCCGTCACCCACACAAGTTGAAACAACTGAGTCAAGGCCTCCACTAACACATCTCCACCTTCTTTGAAAAATACCGACGCGAGATCATCTGGACCAGCAGCCTTATTACGATTGAGAGCCGAGATGCAATTGCGAACCTCAGTCTCAGTGGGTGGTTTTAAATCTACCGACCAGGGTGTCACATCACAAGTTTGTGGTGGCAGCACGGTAGAAGCAGAAGGCCAGCTAAATTGACTCTCAAAGTGTTCCGCCCAACGGTCCAATCTCCTGGACTTCTTATAGATGAGTGTGGCATCTGCCTCGCTGATAGCTTCACTGACAGACGGTCGCCTGGGACCATTTGCACGGATCACCTTAAAGAGTTTGCCGCTGTTCCCTGAAGCAAAAGCGATCTACATTTCCTTAACATTTTTCACTAACCAAGCCTCACGATCAGCCTTTACACTACGTTTCAGTTTCATGCGGATATCTCTTCTAGACTTATTATGTGAACAACCAGGAGGAATGTTTTATCTGGCTTCTAACAACTCCAGAGGTTTCTCTGCGATCCAATGTTTATTAAACTTATGCACCCTTGTGCCGCATGCTACAGAACCTGTTTTCTGAATAGCCTGTTAGATTTGTGTCCAACAGCTATTAGGGCGTTCGGACTGAGTATCACTAAGGCAGCTTTCTAAGCTGGTTTGGTACTTATGCCTTAACGATGATAAAGCCAGTTTCTCAACAGCCAGTCATTGCTGTTGGTGGGGTCGTTGACCAGCAAAAGTAAGAACAAAACGACAACATACCAATGCATGATCTGAGTCCAAGTACGTGCTCCAATAAGAACGACAGTCTTGGATGGAACCACACCACCTGTAACTAACAGCTATGTGGTCTATCTGAGACCAGGCCTGATTCGGAGAAGGCGGGTGCCAAGTATAGCAATGACGTGCACGATGCCTAAAACGAGCGCCGGCTAAAATTAGCTTATACTCAGCGCACACCTGCAACAATCGCCCACCATTATCTGACCGATGTGACGTTACCCAAACCTGTCACCTAAACGAGATTTGACCACGCCAAAGAGGCCGACCTGAGCATTCATATTTCCGGCCATATTGACTATATCAGAGCCACGTGTAGACCGAAGGAGAGTGGCCAGATCTGAGAAAAATGCGTCCTTGACGCCGACGTCACTACAGTCAGTAGGAGCGTAAGCAGACACAATGAATAAATTTCCGAAAGTCTTGCGTCTAGAGTTGGTCTTAACGGAACCTGCCAAGCGGACAGCACAAAGTCTACTGTTAACAGGAATCCAATCAATCAATGAGGCTGCAGCCGTCGAGCTAAGGACTATACCTACTCCAGCCTGACCTGTAACAGCAGCTGTGGAGTCACCCGAAGTGTATAACCAGTGTCGGGGTAGATAATGCGGGTGCTGTTAGTTCCATACGCTGACTACTGTCCTGGATTCTAGTTTCCGAGATACAGCAGACATCGACATGCAACGAGTCTAACGTTCGTGCCAGAGCGGCCTGTTGACCTATATGTTTTAGAGTGCGAACGTTGAAGGCACCTATATTAATTCGCATTCTAGGTTTAAGCAAGGGGCGAAGGAGGCATGAGGCCGAATACCAAGAGACAAAATTTACCGGCTCAGTGTTACCACGGTTAGCTATATCTGTTGTAGGACCTTTGGAGTAACTATCAGAAATGGAGTTTGGGAGAGGCCTGAAAACTAAATTTGATAGAACAGTGGGGGAGGGTTCAGCAGTAGCATGTTTTCGCCTATCCACCCTGCTGTATGCACCAGATAGAGCGACACGGTTTACACTGCGAGACGGCCGATGCAGTATGGAATTACTGGTGTTGTGACTATTCATGGTTGTGTGTGGGCTGAGATACTGCCAGGGCGCCCAGACCTAGACAGGAGAACGATTAGGGTTCTCAACCAAAGCCTTTGGCGAAAAAGCCTACACCGCAAGGCAGCGGGTGGGTGGTAGCGTACCAGAATTGGTACGTTTTCCGAAAGAAGATGCCAACCTCCTTCCTACCCTCAACCTGGAGGACCAGGAGACTGGTTTGTCAGACCTCTATCTATTGGCCTTCCTGGCATGAGTGACTCTATCGGTGTGGTGGCCACGCCGTCCAATTTAGCCCAATAGGTCATCGAGATGCGCAAGCCGTCACACCGCGTCAAGGTCCAGTCTCGTTTTGACGGACGTATACCTCGTAATTGATGTCTAACAATAAACGACTTTCGGGGCCAAAGTACACTGACGTTGATTATTATTTAACTAGTGTTGGATGTTGTTCTTATCTCTGACTATAAATTACCACTGTAAAGTGTACGAGCTCGAAATTAAGAGTTTTCCCTTCCATAGTCGCTGTGGAAAGTTCGGTTATTTGGACATTCGTGCTCATCATACTGTTAAGTAAGCTGTCAAATCGGCATGCGCTCAAAGCGTAAAATATGAGATACAAATTTAGTTCTTCTGGAAATGCGTAAAGTGTAACGTTTGATATAGGATGACGGATTATAGTGGCCCAGATTAACAACCGATCACGTGCTGTACTGAGCAAGTGAAAGCTGTCAGAATGAGAGTCAGTAATACCTTTCCTTAGCCAACTGTCTTACAACCTACAAAGCACGGTGCTTGTATGTCTATCGCTGACTGACTGACTCTGAACGACTTTCTGCTTATATCTAGCAGGATAAAACGATGCCCAGAACGAGAATTGGCAAATCCATCAACAAGCAGAAAACAACAATCAGTTGTTTTCAAGCGCAAGACATCGCATTTCAACCGTTGAATACCTACGCTTCGCAGTACAAACTGTTTGACAGAAAAGTGCTCAACAAACAACCTTTACTTTTTCCTATTCACAGGTGTATGTCAGCTATCTTGCTCCGGCGTTTTCACACCAGAAGTCTTCGTCGTATGAACTTCCGTTTGCTTCTTTTTGCTGGTGTCTTTTGTGACAGATTTTGTTTAGTGCTTTCCGCAAGTTGGACTATTTTTCCTTAACGCTGGGCCCTTCAATTTTTCGTGTTGATCGTAATCTACTGAGACATAGCCATATCCGCACCCCTGGGCAATTCTAAGAACCTCTACTGAACATGTGACTTTGCCGATCACAGTAAGATGGAGAGGGACGCTTTTCCGAATCAAGTGAATTTGATCTCTGTGACCTGCCTATGACCTCAACTTTCATGTTTTTCACGAACTCACGTTTCAAATAAATGATGGACTTGGGGACCGGTATGAAGTGATTGCCACGTTTAACATGGAAAAAAGTGAATTTGAACAGTTTACACTTTCTATCTTGTATTGTTACCACCTGTAACAATCTGTTTGTGGACCATATGCGGCATGCTCTTAGTCTACCAGCTAACAAAGAGTGTCGACGTTTCTGTCAGTTCGTATTTCGGTCCCGTAATTTGGTTAGTACCCCAAGCTGACTGATGTTTTCTCACAAACAGTGGAACATGCGTTTAGTGATGTCTAGTTCTAGTGAATACATCAACCTTGGAAGTGTTTTCATTTCATCGGTCAATTTCAAATCCCCAGCTATCATCTCTCGATATGGACAGCGGGAATAGTAACATGCATGGCATAATTTACACTTGTATAATCAAACATTCAATTATTTGTGTGTACACCGCTCCACAGGCACTGTCGCACTGCTCATCTACCTCACCTGATATTTCACTGGCAATGCATCTCAGACCATCGACATATTTGCCTGCAGGACGAAAGCTGGTAACATTTGTATAACGTGGGTTCACACCAACAGGACTGCGTTTTGCAATTTTCACCCAGCTTCTGTTATCGCTGCTGCACTTTTTTCCCTTAATGATTAATTCCAGAGAAGCGTACATTTAACTTACTGTGGCGTTCACGCTAACGTCTCAGCGGTGTAAATAGTCTACCTTTCCACATTCAAATCGTCTACTAAATAATCTTTTACTCCGAATTGAACATCTACCAACCGACCACCGGTACCAGCATGTGTCGTTGAAAGTCATTTGCGAATAAATATTGGAATTACGGTAATGAAGGGTTCCCGATCCAAGCGCTAAACCAATCAACGTCAAAAACAATCAACAGGGAAAAGTGCATATCGAGAATCATTTCATAATGATGACAAGGCAAAACTGTGGTGAAACACCTGGGCGGAATTTTTAATCTGAGCTACATATTACTCGTCCAGTTACGCAACCCTCACTGGAATTAGCAGGCAGCCCGTAAAAGCGTTACCCAGCTCGTCCCACACAGAAGGTAATTTCCACGTCCAAAGCTCTGCAGCTCTATAATTCGATAGGGAGCTGAAAACGACCAATAGCGTGAGAAGTAGTGTCTGAAGGTCAAGCACGCCCAGTCAAGAATAGCTTCTTGTTATACCCGAATATAAGTAAAATAACCGACAGTGAGAAATCTATACGTATTCAAACACAGTTCACCCCGTGACAATGCTGAAAACATTTTTTTGAAGAGAAGAATAAAGAGTAATTTATATCTTCACCACTACTACTAGTTATCGTTCACTTCGAAGAGCAATTTATACAACTTCATTCAAATGAAGCACAAGCGATGATACCAAAAATTGAACACCAAAAATGTACAAAAGAAGGACATCTAAAGCAGACTGTCTGTCAAAATATAAGGAACGGCATGGTTAACGATAATGAACAATTGACAAGTCTTTTCACAGGGGTAGCAAACATTAATAACTCCAGTTATCAGATAAAAATTACTGTTGTGATATGTTAACAAAGAGAAAGGACGAAAATGAAACTGGAGTTTCTCAAATTCGAAAGCTCTTCAGGGCACAGGGATGCTATCACAGTCAAGGTTAACGCATCGAGAAAGAAAAATGTCTTTCACAGTGAGATAACCATCAGAAGGTGACAACAACCAACGCCAAGTTCCCCGTGTACATGTGTCGTAGGTTTCCAGAGAACTTAGAACAGTCAGTAAGCATAAATCATTGACTACGTAGGAGGACAGTCCCAGTGGAAGAATCGCATTGCAAGAAGGTAGATACATGATACTACGAAAAGTTATGATTACAACCGAACGAGAAATAGTGTCCATGTCACAGCCCATAATATGGAGGGCCGACTGGATGAGAGCATGATGACAGTCGATCCCATACTTTATACCTCATCCGTCCAGGCAAAGTGACTTCGGTAGTCGTCTGCTATACTGACGTCCACTACCGCAACAGCGCCGTCACAAACCACAATAACGTCGAGTTCGATGAACGGGTTCGCCAGTGGCACTCGTTGCTCCCCAAAGACTACGTTGCTCAGATTGCGCAAATGAAGAGTGGACAGCGAGATGCTTCCTGAAAACCACTGCCGTGTAGCTTATGACGAAGCCTATCTAACCACAACGCATGAGCCCTCTTCTTTTTCGCCACTATCATACCCTGAACGCGTACCGGACACTGACGTTCTTCGTGATAGAGCCGAATGGATAATTTTTGATTGCGTTTCTCAGAACTGGACCTTGACCGGTGAGCAGTTCCTTCACTCGTGATTTGCGCGAGATAGGAATAGTGGTAGACAAACTGGGATTGTTCAGATTGTTTAACCGAACTGGTTCTTGGAGGTAGCCGCTTGATACGTTTTTTGGAAGGCAGAGCCACTGCCAAACGAGCGAACGATTTCACAGTGCATAGCTTTAAACATCTTTTGGTGGACTCGGACTAAAACTAGGAAGTGAGTCATCTTGAGGATCAGATAGTGTCTCAGAAGGTACAGGCGCTGAAGCCGCTTCAGAGGCGCCTGGGTGGCTTTAATGAGCATCGTACGAAGCTGCTGTCGGTGAATAGCAAGTGCTTTGCTCTTCAAGGTGAACTGAATACTGAGATAAGTCACCGTGTCGAAAGCGCTCACTGAGTGTCTAACGTCCAGACCGAGATGAATAGACTGGTCAGCTATAGCTGTTGCGTTGTGCTTATGGTCACCACATACGACTCAGAGGTTAATCTTTTGCGTAGCGGTCTTCAATCCGGATAGCTTCGGAGCACGAGCAACAGCTGCAAGCTTCTCGGGCAGACGCGTCGAATTATCGGCCAGGAGGATCGGGTCGCTGGCGTACGTGAAACCAATGACCAGTATATCGTGAAACTGGCAGCCAAGCTACGATCATGTCTGTACCAACACCTTGCCCATTGTCATGATGAGTAGCAGCGGCAACAGTGGTTCATCCTGGAGAACACCACGCTGGGATCGGAGAACGGAGCCGTTGAGTGTGGCAGAAGCATTTCGATGGGAGTCGGCAATGCAATGCGTTAGAGGTGGAGGAGCACCGAAGGCTCGGGTCGATCTGATAATCAAATCCCGTGAATCCTGAGAACTGGTAAGTATCGGCGTGGAGACGAGGGTAGTATTTTAATTTTCTTTATAGGAAATGACCAGTACATAGAAACTAGGTAGACTGTTTGACCTCATCTTGAGTAGCTGAACGCTTAATCAGTGGAGGTTTGTACCGAAACTGCCTAGTTAGCACCATAAAGTATTTCACCGCGCCGACTACTACTACCAACAGTATTAATAATGATAATGACAAAACGGTTGTTTTATTAAAACTGTAAACTTTTGAAAGCTTCTTCGACAATCAACCCCTAGTCCTATAAAATAGTCCTTGTACACGATAACAGAATAAATGTTATTCCATAAATTTGATTTTCTTACTGTTCCGTTTTATTAACCGCAGCCACGTTCACAGTACTGAGCTACATCTAGCCTTTCATCATAATCCTCACTTAAGAAGATTTGCATCAAATCTTATTTCACAGTTACTCAATCTCTGATAAATGTTGGTTCATTCAGCATTGAAAGTCCTTTAATTGTTTTCGGAAAACGGAGTATAAATCAGTCAGTGGGAATGCAGAAAGTTGACAGTTAGACACTCCGCACTCATCCCTGTCCTGGCCGTGCATATTTTGGTTGAGTTCACTTAGGTGATCACATGTGTAGTTTTAACTTGTTTTTATTCCTATCAAGGAACGCACTAGTGTTGTTACGCGACCCAAGTTTTGGTCGCATTTCTGTGGCTGTTCCACTGATTTACAGAATCGGAAGAAAGAGAACCGATTGTAACACGATCGTAAACTTCTTCCCTCACAGTTTAATTTAAACGACTATCACGTCGAGAACTCCTCTCAATATTGATTCGTTTCTACGTTCTTCTCTTTCAAGATGATTCTATTCGTAAGTGCACAACCAGCTGTTAAAATAGCAAAACGTCGACAGCCTTGTGTCTCCGCCCATCCTCGTTTCGTTTACAGATAGCATAACACTTCAAATAGCCGCTGGATTAATGTACTCACGGGTAGGGCTCGAGGATAAAACTGAGGATCGAGGTGAGCACTGACCTTTCACAGCATTTGTTCTCGGGCAAATGTCAGGCAGCAGACGCACGCATGCTCGTCCGGACAGTGACGTCGTTTTTAAATTGACGTGAGATAATGGTCAAAGCTAAAGGACGCTTATACATAAACCTAATCACAGATGACCTGCACTTACTCACTTCCGGTTCCACTCACACACAATTTACACAGTATAAACCTGAATGAATAAGCCGAAGTGGTGTGCAAGTAGAAGCCTTTGTAGTCATACCAGCCAATGACTTCTAGTTATCTGACAGGTTAGTACAAAAGTGAACCCATTATTGTCTTAGATAGAAGAGTAGAAATCAAAAAGACAATATCAGACTCTCTCACGCGGTCCGGTTCAAGACAGCCTTTTTCTATTATCCAATAACGATTTTTAACACTCGTCAGTTTTGTTTGGATAATGTTTTGATGTCACAGAGTTTTTTAGAAAATGTCTGGCATATTTGGACGTTTGGAAAAATAACTGGGTTTGGATGGATTTGAACAGGCGACAGAAACAGTATGTCCAATGCGACAAGCACCTTACTAGCTGAGTTACCTAGTCACAACAGAAGTTCGGAAACTTTTCAGTTTGTCTTACATCTTTTACCTGCTAAGTTGTAATACACATTCAGTGTTAAACAGTTACGTGCGTAGATTTCAGTATGAGTAACCATAGTAATCCTACTGGATAGCATAATCTAATGAATCGTTTCGTGGATTCTACGCAACACAGCTGGTTAAATGAGTGAGTTTATACATGAAATTTTTCGATTCCCGACGTCACCTGGCATCACATTTAGAAAAGCGCTTACAAAATTTGGGCGTCCCGTTTTGGTTGCCAACTGGACTCCATCCGAAGCCAAAAGTTTGTGCGGTTGGATCGCTCAATCACATGAATTTTGATTACAGATATTCGGTGTACCTTATAACAAATACGTCAGACTCCGCTTGCCAGACATCCTATGGAACTATATCATCCACGAATATGATGCGATCTGTGTCTGCTCGGCAAAATATTTCGATGCTTGGAATTATGTCTAAGCACCAACTACTCAAGATACACCACAGACATTACCAATGGAAGCGGCTTATCTACAACACATTCCGTTGATACAACATCCACGTTACAATGCAGTGTAGTGACGTAGGCAACATCGTTTCTTTTTCATCTGCGAATTGCGGCTTTTTCGGACCTATTTTTCAAGACGTCTAAAGGGAGCGTTAACCATTGTCACACGAACTCATAACTCGCGGTCCACGTACACATTTTTCAGCAGATTGGTATCCACGTAATAGAGGTCAACGCAACTATCCATAATGTCTCCATTGATGTGGGATTCAGGTGTACGCACATCACGTCCATCGGGAATAAATTGAACGAACAAACAGTTGTGTGAGGCAAGCCACTCATGATGGTGGCTATGCATTGAAGTTTTATCGGCTTCAAGGAATGGGACTGATTATTTCGGAACCGGGTGCTGTTAACAGTGTGCGTATTTCTACGTCAAATTAGACCGACGGCATGTATCAGTTTGTAAGAGACTCTTTTCAAGGTTCTGATGACTAAAACTACTACAGATGGTCATTACATATACACTCCATAAGCAGACTCCAGATGGTCCCTGTTAGATTTTATGGGGAAATTTCCGGAAGAGGTGGTATGATGGTGTAACCAACCAAAAAGCGAACAATGAACAATGTTCAAACACCAGAAAGGAAAGAAGATGAAAAACAGAAGCACGGTGTACCGTGAATATGCCCGGTTTAGTCACGAGAAGAAACACGTAACAAACAAGCTTGTTTTCAGTGTTTAATCATCAGGTTAAATACAACATATTTATATGGGTTCGACAGGGGTAGTACATCAATAGGGTGAGGGACAGTAATCATAAATGTCAAGTTAGTCGGACTAATGAAGTGTTTTTCGCAGGTCGGTATTCCTACGTAACAGATCGATTCGGGCTATTGATAAATGGCCACGGGAGGTTCAATGTTTTGATCAGACGTTTTTGTGAGCATAACAAAGGTGAGTGTAGGCGAATTGCGATGGCTTCTGAGATGACTAGTAAACGACCTGTGACCCATTACGGCATGTCTGTATCAAATGAAATTACTCACGTAAAGAGCTGTGTCAGAGGGACTGGAAACATCATTAGAAAATAGAATCGGGTGACATCAGATAAATATTTTTCCCCCACGACATAGGAGATAACTTTGGGAGCTGGAAGGTCGGTAGAAATGCGCAACCAAAATATTTCCTCATGGAATTAATTCGATAAGCCAATAATTCAACAAAAAATGAGAAGCGTTAGGTGGTGCATGGAAACTCCGGTCTATTGTCATGGTTATCAACAACGTCTAAGATGATGTTCATGCTTTTAAACGAAGGTACTAATCACGTAAACAAAGGGGTGAGAAGAAACCTATAAAAAAGATATTTTAAAAAATAATGGCTGATCGCAAACGATATAGTGGCAAGTCAGTGAAAAGTGTTGAAGGACCTGACGGAAATAATATTTGTTAAGAGAGAGCACTGTAGTTATTAGACTAATTCAGTATGTGACCTGTTCAGTCAAAAGTCACAAAGGTTAACAAAGTGTGTACCTTCCCTCCTCTTTTTTCAAGTTTAACCAACCATCGTTGAGTGTTGTTTGTCAGAGATTTTCATACTTTCAGTCCTCTATCTTACATGAACGCTTCCATCAACCCTTCTTCGTGATGGATTCTTTGTTCACTGTTGCATAATTTTTGTGTGATAATGCTCTTTATAGGGTGCATTTCATCGTGCTCATTCAAAACATTGCATCATTCTGGTGTAAACACCGTGATCTTTGGAGACAAAGCATACTTACTGAGGCTTTATCTCGTTGATAAATAATATTTTTGTTGTGTGCTTTACTAACAAGAGGCGAAAAGTGTGTGTATTCTATCTTTCATCATCACCCATATTAGTGCAGCACAGGAAAGTACTCTCCAAATCAACAGTAAACCCTCGTGGATTCAGGAAATAAAGTATCTGTATCCTTCATAGGTCGTGTCAATACCATAAACAGTCGTTGAGAACTTTTAAACCGAACTTTCTTGTAACACTGAAGATTACACTGTTCCAGAAATCACTGCAATTAACGCGTTCTCCTGTGCACTCCAACCAGTATTGCATAGGCGCTTTAAATAGTAGGGGTATAAGCATCAGTCTCCGATAAGCTGAGCGATTATTTCAGTCATTGCACAGATACTTGTATCTCTCACACCTACTTCAGTTAGGGGAAAATTAGTAGTGGAGTTGAAGCAGAATGTTTTGGGTCATCTCTTATTTGTTTGGATGAAATCTTCTACCTGCTTTCGCAATATACGATGAGGATGTTCAGGAATATCTTGACAATCACTTCAGGCCACTTTTCATCCTCCTGGAAATCCCGCTACCTGCCTCATTCCTACAAATTGATGGATCAATATCTCCTAAATCTACTTCTGTGAAAGGTGCAATTCTTGTGACATGATTGAGATTGTATCTTATGTACAGATCAAACTGGTTGGTTCCGTTTTGCACTAGTCACATAAAACTTTACAACAAATGTAACGCAAGAGAAAGAACTCTGTGAGTTGAATATTGATCAGGTTAACACAAAAACCGGTAGCCTTACAAATTACTTCCTACATCACTTATATTCATGAAGTTCGAAATCGGATGGTGAGATTTGAATATGTATTTGTAAAATTGAAGTTTATTGTTTCGCTTTGTAAATCATCTTGAGTAAGAACAACTGATAGACGAAGAACTAATTCTCAATTAATAAGAACAAAGCCAGTTGAGTAGTGGCCTCGATCTCCGACTGATATCAGATGCACAACGATACCACGCGGGTTTGGTATGATCATAGTTCAGACAGTCACGGGGTTGGTCGAATTTGGTGTCAGCTTATTTAAATGCGGAAAGACCATACCGTACTAGCCATTAATTGTGAATACTTTATTTTCACCGTTTCGTCGTAAGTGTGAGATGGCCTGTCACGTGCATTGCGTTATGGACGAACTCTGGCAATAAATCAGTTAGGAAGCCTTAGAAATTCGACGAAAATGTTGTGCTGTGAACACACTAAAATCTGATAAATGCATTGTGCACGTACAGACGGATTACAGTGTAACCTTGTCAGGTAACGCGATTAACTGTATATAGTACGCCTACGCACTTTGAAGACCGAGTAATAGGATAAGTAATTTTGGCTCCCATGTAGATTACACACATTGCATTCACCAATCGCAGACGAATTTGTTGAATGCATGCGCACAAACCGACGGAAATCAGCTTAAAGCCTACTGAAGGATGTGTTCCCGATCTCCTTAACGATAATGAAAGCTTTTCGGACTGAGTGTCTGAAGTCAAGCGCGACCGGTACATTAGCCTAGCGATCGATCTCAGTCTGATTTATACCACGATCCATTGATCAAAAGACTCAACGCCTGCACTGTTCACACTGGAATCTGGACTGTGCAAAGTTCGATTGACTTACCTATCGTCCTAAACTTTTGGACCCGAAAAACAAGACCCTTAGTTCATACCATGTCATGGGAATTCCCACTGCAAGATTTGCCTAAAAACAAGGTTTCTAACCTAGTCGGGACAGCGTATGTCATCAACACACGACTGTAACCATAGCCAGTCTAGTTGGTATGGGGGCGTACACGCATTTCAGGTCAAACCGATCAGCAACATCGGCCCTGCATCTTGTTAGGTTTCAAATACTCTTCTACTTACTTGTAAATCGTTTCTGATCGTGGATTCTACGTTTTATTACCCATCTATGGTGAAAAAATTATCGTGGTAGCACCCTCCGATAAGGGAATCTTGTATCAATATTGTGGGGGATTGTCAGGCAGGAAGTACGAGCCTTCCAGCTCTCGGCCGAATACCCCAACGCAGGGGGGAGGTGCGTTCAAACACCCACGGTGAGTGGATGGAGAACGGCGTGGGCGACCGAATGAGTCATCGCTCGACCGGATCGGACCCACGGGCGAGACGTGGCGGCCGAAATAGAATGAATGACCAAATT
>JTDE01001626.1:81446-94587 GCA_014338405.1 Paragonimus skrjabini miyazakii | reverse complement strand
GGCACCCAAACCTAGACAGAAGAACGATTAGGATTTTCAACCAAGGCCTTCAGCTCAAAAGCCTATACCGCAACGCGCGTAGGTGGTAGTGTACAAGAACTGGTACATTTTTCGGAAAAGTATGCCAGCGTTCTTCTAACCCCCAACCTGGAGGACCAGGAGACTGGTTCTTCAGACCTCTACTTATTGGCCTGCCTGGCATGAGTGACTCTATCGGTGTGGTGGCCACACCGTCCAGTTTAGCCCAATAGGTTATCGAGATGCGCAAGCCGTCACACCGCGTCAAGGTCCAGTCTCGTTGTGACAGTGACTGACAACAAATGACGACCATATAATTAACAACCCCCAGCAAATAATAACTTCTGAAAAGGGGAAAACTAAGGTGGTTGGACATGATGCACCTAGAGTGCAGCAGGTTAATGAATGATCTAACATAATAAATCGGTTCAAACAGTCATCCGAATGTCACTTACCTGTACTACCGCTAGTGTATCCGATAATATAAAGATCGTCTCCGTCTGGATGCTAAGGAAATAACAGGAAAAACATACGCAGGGTAGAAAAAAACAAGAGCAAGAACAAATAAGTATACAATTATACACACGAGTTATTTTAACGTTGTAAAACAGTGAGACGATAAAAATTCAGCAATTTCTATGAATATGATCGATTACCTGAACAACTGGAATAAAATAGACAACCAAGAAAGACGAAGTAATGTCTACATGTTTGATCTGTGAGAATTTTACACCTTGTTGGTATGTGCTACTCGCCTCCAATCACAAGGCAACAAACAACAGTTCTAATGTAAAACCAGTGTCGGTTAATGGATAGGCTACTGTTCACCCTACACAGGTTATTAGCTAATGAGTAGTAAAACAACACTGGGTGCTGGGATTAAAGTGGTTATTGAAACAGGAGGCATGCAGGGAAATATTCGCACAGAGCTGTGATATGAAAAGAGCATGGGTTGAGAACGTGACAGTCGAACAAATGCTTGCGGTTACAAAGCCATAAAAATCGCACGTTAAGTCCTAGAGGAAAATGTGGGAAATCGATCTGTCTGGTGAAATATTTACTCCAATTGTGATAAACCAATAGAAATACGCCGGCGCCCATCCCAGTGATTAACGAGAGCGCGGGCAGACACAAAATGTTGTATAAGAACTTTATAACAGAGCAGGAATGATCACATTACTTGTAGGGTCCTGTCATCGCGCCGAACTGTTCCCATGACTACCGTGATTGAACAAGCAATGGACTCTGAGAGCGCATACAACGGTAACCAGTTTTACACCAGTAATCAGGCTATATCCGTGTGAGTGAAAAATGACCAACATGTTATCCAAACAGTGTGCATGGAACACATTTCCACTGGTTGTGATACATAAAACAATATCGCATGAACAAAGATTCCTTTCAAGAGCGAGCGTGATGTGTTTTGAAAATAACGATAACAGTAAAGGAAAAAAGATACACTCAGTATGAATGTATCAGCTAGGTGAGGAAGAGGCTGCATATATGAAGCAGCTGTGTCGAAAGTTGAAGAAAATGTCCACCAAAGGTCAACAGAAATGAGTAAAAAGGAAAACCGATAACGACCATTCCAATATCGGTCAGAAAATAAGGAACATCAAGCAGGGCTGATTTGACGCAAACATTTGTATGGAGTAGCCTAACATCAAATCAAGTGTGGTGTGTGCACCTCTAGGAAACTCAACAGACGACTTCGTACACCAAGTCAGCGCTCAATAAAGGGTTACTGAGAAAATATTACACAACTCTAATGTGCACTTAGCAGACCAAAGCAAAAGTAGTGAGCAGGACAAAATCCACGCCTAACAGATGAGACACCAGTTGTGGTAAATCATAAAATTCGCAAACAGATTAATCAGGTCGTCTCGAATTTCCGATCATAGAGGATATTCAACTCGATCGATTTCTCGGTTTCGATGGATAGACTGGAATATCAAATATGACGCCAAATTAGGCAACTGGTTATTCTGTTCAAACAGAAAAACCAACTGAGATAGCACGTGCTTTAAACCATATATGAGTAAAATCAATTGTGATTCCCAGTAGAGGAGAGCGCAGCACAGTCTGTATTTGTAACTCATTCTGAGTAGACATCGATTGGGGGCAGACAAAATCCTACTCCTAACTCGATTTGCAATTTGAGAGGAGGTTATTTTTTTGAGTCTGCTAACTGATGAAAAGTAAGTTAACAATAATAAGTTTTAGTAATAAACTTGTTCAGCTAAAAACCGATTCGTGTGCGTAAATCAGTCTTTATTCGATTAGTTCAGGAACAGATGAGATACAAAACAATCCGATTCGGTAATGTAAGTAGATAATAGTGATTCTCACCGATTATTGATGGTAAGAATGACCAAGCGTTGGTTCACAAGGACACGTTATTGTCATGAAATGTCATACCACATACAATGAAAATCAGTATGACTATCCGAAAGAACTATCCATGAATTATTTAATCTATCCAAGAATTGGTGTATTCACACAACAAAAATAACCCTAAGAAACCTACGGAAAATGCGGACCAATCGACAGAATAAATTTCCAAATCTAGTGATTGGATTATAAACAAATCGTTGTAATGCAGCACGATGAGATCTATGACTTTCTTTCGGTCACCCTGTAAACGGGCTTCGCCTTCTTAATAAATCCTCCTTTAAAAGATTGTAGGACCTAAATTCTGGGTTAATCTGGCGGCTGTTGACATTTACATTCTAGAGGAAAAAAATCGGGTAACAACATTTGTTCAATGAAGTTTTGGGTGCCCGGTATGAATTCGCCGCAGAACTCTTGACTACATTTCATTTGGAGCAGCGGAACGTTCTGGAAATAAGACACGATTGTTTAGGATTGGGAGATGTTCCAGTCAGTGATGAAGTGAACGTAGTTCTTAGGACTAATGCGAAGAAAGTTGACGATTGTAGCCAACAGCAAAAAGTAGTTCCTGTGATATTGCTGAATTTGTCTGAATATATTGGGATTATATGGTTGAGTTGGGATCCAACTAATACTGCAATGATCACACTTACACTGATGAAACCTTTGAGTGTTGATGGCAACAGTTTGCTAAATCTGGTCGACACTCATGCCTATCGACTGTGAACCTGAAGTACTCAACGGAGCACATGGAAGCATTTGTGTACCATCAAACGGAATCGGGAGGCATCAATTTAAGAGAAAATACTCGCCGACTTATGTCAAGGCCCGACAGAGCTAGTGACCATAACGAGATAGGTGGCAGTATCGAATTTCTTATTTCGTTCTGTTTGTTACAAGATGAGTGTGATGTCAGAAACAATATCAAACTGTACTAACAGTGAAGTGAAGTTGACACTTGCAGTAATGTACCAGCTCTGACTAACCAAATAAGCCATACATATCTTCAAATTGACATTTGACTTAGCTTACTAGGAACTAAGGAGATGATGGATGGAGTTTGTGGCAACCAGATCAGCGTTGGAGGTACAGTAATCAACTATAACATGTCGCAAACTGCCAGTTGGCATCTGAGCTTTTTATAGCAGCAAAATGTCATTCAAAATGTCAGTAAGCTGTGCGGAAGTGGTGAAAGACCAATGTGTGATCTGATTGACCCATTGTTGTTGTAGTATTTTGATATTCTTTGAGAGTTTTGGTCGGTATTTCTGTTCAAACATTTGTGCCAGTCGGTAAACGAAAGACTGGACTGATCGTCCGTGATTATTCGAAATTAAGAGCTGCCATGTTCACAATTCCTGAGAAAACCATAGTGATCAGCTTGATGTCTGATCACTTTGAAAACACGGATATTAGGTGCTAAACAAACTTGAGTGTTCCACGATCATGTTTGGGTCAATCTTCAGGGTCACGTGCAGGCTGTAATTTTGGGCATCATCTAGGGGGCCGACATGAAGGTATTGCTCGTACTGTTACGCACCAAGTTTTCCAAGCAGTAATCTTAAGTTCGACGGAGTACAATTCGATATACATTTTAAACTTTTAGATGAGAATTCGATGGTTGACCGGATTCTGGACCATCTACACATTCAGTTATGTCAAATGCAGCTGAGTCGAATGGGGTCTCCCGGATTCACTTGGTTTCGACGGCAGCACACACAGAACGGTTGAGGTGAGGCGACGAACAGTTTCAGCTGAGCTACCTCAAAGTGCGTTTGATGCTCACGAAAATCCTTCAGTTGGCCATCCGAAACTATAAATTTTCAACAAAAACTGGCACCACATTGCCAATGTTTATACGTCAGCAAAAGTTTGCTGGAAAAGATACTACAGAATACTCAAATAAAAGACAATTATGATGCACAGAATATGAAAAGAAACGCGTGTGAACGCTGCAATTCGTGTAGAAATCGCTACAAAGTTGGAGAATCGGTGAAAACTCCAGAACATTTATTTGGTTACTGGTGAACTACTGACCAACTAACTACAGTGAAACACTTCACTACAGTACGATGGCTTCCAATGGCTGATCCAAGATAAAGATTTTGTTTTCTTATCAATCAGACTTATGGAACAATATCAAGCTCTTACATTACATTCACTTAATGTACTATAGAAAATGTCCGTCAACATTTGTGGTTTTATGAAACAAATTGGAATTGCTGTGGAATTTGACCTTTTGCTTCTATATATATATATATATATATATATGAATGCTGTGTGTAAAAGAGCAGAGTAAATGGAACGAAAAGTTTTCCGTGTCGACTGCTCTACGATCTGTCACTAACTAAGTAAACCAAGAAACGCCGTTCAGTTTTATACCGTCCATATACAATATACGGTTTGAAACAAAATGACCTATGAAAAATAGTCCGACTTTTTGACGATGGTAAACTTCTACAAATTGATGATTATTAATTATTCCTGGTCGGTCAACTTGTAGAATTCTGAAATCACAGTAGTTGCGCTATCACTTAGATCAATAATTAATAGTGCAAATAAGCTAAGCTAGTATAATCCTAGCTGTATGTACAGCGCATTTTTTGGGCAACTACTGAATGTAAACCTGCCTTCATAAGTAGTAACAGGTTCATAATCAACTTTTACTTTGTGCCCCAGTGTACAAAACATTGACTGACTGATAACATATTATATAAGATTTTGAATTTTTACTGGTTGACATCATTGGTTAATTCTACCGATTCTTTCATACCATTAATTTGTCCGGTGTGAATTTTGCAAACAAAAATGACAAACAGATTGTTTGTAAACACAGCGATTACAGTACTTTTTAGTGCCGTCAAGCATGCCCCATTACATAGGTCCGATAACTGCACTTATTATCGCACTGTTTCTCTAGGTTTACTGCAGAACTCAAAACTAAATTAACTCACAAAGTACATCACCTTGAGAACAAAGCACACCATAAGAATATGGGTAGCTGTTATCGATTTCCCTGTTCTCACTCATTACGATTTATTGCAATAGTGATATCGACTGTCGTCCTAACTGAATTTGTGGTGTCGATCTCGAATTCCATATGTACGGGCTGATCAATTATAGTTATCCGAGCTCAAAATGTTTAGAAGACGGAAGGAAAAACCGCAGAACCCTCGCAATAAAGCAGCAAATCAACAGTTCGGAAATTTAAAAAAAATGGACAAAATCTGTGCTCGCTCACCTCTCAGAAATCGACCATGCATAGATAGTTAGAAGATTGTGTGATTGGAGCAAACAATTTTCGATTACTAGTTCTTCAGTCAAGTTGAATCTCTCATCAAGCGCAACAATATTTCTCAGACTAGCTTGAATGTTACAATCGATTAAGCAATCATGCTTCAAACGCCATTTCATGATATTTTGCAGGGTATACGGACCAGATGAGACTTACTCTCTATTGCCGGAAGAATGCACTTCTGTGTTAGCTTTATCTTTTATAAAGTTGTACTAAGTGATCCCTAGGTCGATGTCAATATCAGATCTGTAAAAAAATAGGTTGGCGTGCTAGACATCTGCAATGCCTGCTCCTTCATAACATTGAACGGTTGAAGTCGATTTTCTGTAGATGCCTATCAGCTGTCACATCTTTTAAAAGGTAGCAAAGCAATCTGCTCACCAAACCCTTCGTCCAAGTACTGACGCCTATTCTGCAGTTATATACCTTCTCCCTTCGGCCGAGCATATGGGCTGGGGGAGGGGGGCAGTGGCGTTCGAATGTGTTTTTGGAAATGCACCAATGTACTCATGCAACAATGTATTTGATCTTGCACCTAATTCTGTGAACTTTGCATCTTGTGCATAACCGTAAGAATGGTCGTCGGTTTGTAAGCCTCAACTGCCAATTGTCTACGCTGACGATACAATGCTGGCGTCATGCAATTTGCTATTCGTCGTCTCATTCTCCCTCCATTTTACGTTTCCGACGTCTTGCCAAATGAACACATTTCTAATAAAATACGCAGAGAGCATACCAAACCACACACAACTGGACTTCAAACTGCTTTCCGCGAAATTTACTATTACTTCTCGCCTTTAAAAATGTCAAGATGTACGGTTTTTGTTATCGATCACATAGTATATGACTCATTTCGTTGCATGGTTTCTCATCAACCAAATAAACAGAGACATTGCATCCGGATTAAGACGGTGTAAACACCCACGTCTTTGATATTTACTAGTCATTCATTTGACTTTTCGTGTAAAGCAGTTGAAACCATTGTCGATTTCTTGAAAATTAGTTATGGAGTGTATGTAAGGTTGCACCCTTTCTCGCTGATTGTACTGCACACGCATTGTTTATGCGTCTTATAAAAGACTGAAAACCTTCGTCAACAGCAACGTTTACTAGTGTGGTTACGTTCTGCGTAAACATTTAGGTGAGTATGCGAAGTTTGCAACCAGTCTTCCCTAATGCACTTCATCTTAGGCACTTTCCGGTTGTATATCTAATTCATTTATAAATTGTGTTTCACCTACTATGTAGCGGTACATATCATCATCCTATGCAAACAGGAGTGACGGAACGGATTCAACACATAACTTTGTTCAAACTCAATAATCCAACATCAGAATGTCAACGCAATCTGATCAAGTAGCCAAGTAGTGAAAGGAGAATAAGGAACTACCTGAGAGAGATGTTCTGAAATTCACATAATCTCTAGTCCCGGCAGTAACGAGGATATGTACTACTGGCGAGCTCTAATGAGAGCGAAACTCGAGTCTAGCGCTTCTGCAGTTCGAAACGGTCCGACTGAAAAGTCTATTGTATTGCGACAGCTGCGATCAATTGTAGGTGATGTTCAACTTGAAATTAACCAAATCCCCGACTGCTCATCAATAATCTCTATAACCATAGGCAGTCATGTTTTGCAACAAAAGACTACAACTGTTCGAAGGTCTTAAAACAGAGATCCTTAATATTGAGTGACACATTCGTGACGATGAAGAGACATCCTAATTTGAGAAGAACGGTCATAGCTTTAAATGAGCTGCAATTCAAGTTCCCACTCACGCGTCATTCAGTGAACACTTTACCAAGAACAGTTATCGACCAACAACTTCAGTACATCATTTTCCAGAATAACGCTACAGTCAGGCCAAAGAGGAATATTGTACATTTTCAAGTTGGCAAATGAAGAATGTTGTCAATCTATAAATCTGTTACATACAAGATTTCCAGCAGCAACACAGATTCGGTAGCATAGCTCGGAACGATAACTTTCTCATCGAGTACGGCGTCAATACCTGAATTTTGTGAAAGCTGCAGATTGTTCCCTATTATTTCGTTCGTGATGAAAATGAACAAGAATGGTAAAAATAGGCAGTTGACAGATACCCGTTTGATGCGGAATGTCTTCGACAGTTCTTTATAGACCCTTGCTCTAGCTCATTATTGTCAAAGCCGTACGTTAACGCACCCAGAAGACGCAGAAACTACAGACCGATCCAGCGGGTCGAATGTACCCTTGTAGTCGGAAAATGTCCGAGCAGTATCATGATCGTACTCGATAATAATGTATTGCTCATTGAAACTAATGGACAACTACCATACAAACGTGGGGATGGGAGAAAGTCTTAGTTTATAAACAAAGAAGGCACAGAGAGTAATTGTTTTTCAACAATCATAACGTTTAAACCGAAGCAATCAACATACAGGTGCTACACTTTGAAATTGAATAATTATATGATAGCGATGTGGAGGACAGATAAAACAACGCTGGTGCATGCAATGCATTCACTTAAACATACAACACTAAAATTCAGGTCACTGAAATGGATAAGCTGCCTCCGCACTTAATATTTCTAGCCAAAAAGGACTGCAAGTGGGAGACGGAGACCATCGCCAGCAACTAGCTAACTAACAATGGTTTTTATTTTCCCATAACAAATCATCAGGCGCCTTTCTCGTACCTTACGCTGGTTGGTTGGAGTGTCGCAAAGAAAATTCGGTGAAGCAGATGACTAGCTGATATGCTTAGCACATGACTAAACCACAAACGTCTAGGCGTCATAGGATATTGAGCAATAGAACTTATTTCAGTCTCATTATTGAATGTCCACCTGAAAACCCGATCCGTAGTCACCTCTTGGTGTCAACTAAAATAAGCAATTAATCCCAGACAGTGATGATCAGATATACCATGATGTTTAACACCCATCAATCTGAGCTGGTATGGAGTGCGTGATACCACTTACACAACCATCATGCATACGCGATCCTTGTGTTTCAGAGATATCTCTATCGCCGAAAATAAGACACACTAGCGAAGACCACGACGCTTTCAAAATATGGGCCAACAATTCATCTCTTCTGACTCAATCGTTGCTGACACAGCTACTGAATCGTAGAAAATGGCATTCAACCTCCAGGACTTCATTATACAAGATTAAGTCTACGAAACCAGTGCAGTCAAACAGAAACATACTACACTTTGAAACCATAAAACACATCGAAACACTTGAAAGAAAACAAAAAGTTTTCCAATGTTGCAGTATTTTTCGAATTGTCAAACAACGGCATTGCCATTAAAATCAAATAGAATAGAGTCGGTCATTCTTCAACCAGGTAAGAGGTCTATTTTCATATGTTGATAGTGTCGCAGATTCACCTCCTTTAATTTTTTTGATGATAAAATATGGAAAAAAAGTGTTAATCCAACCTTGTTTTAACCTCCCAATTTGAACAGATAAGAGAATGTCGTTTGCCATACGGTTCGTCCGGTATCAGTAACCATGCTGGTGTGTTAATCACACTGCAACAAAATCAAAGGTTATAGGTCCACGTGCGGAGTTGCTATTACACGTATCGCACTCAATTTAGAAACGATAAAACCACGATCATCACTGGAATGTCCTATGACTATGGTTACCAAGCTCATAGTACTGGAAAAGAACACGTTGTAATCATTGGGGTATTATCAAATCTGTCACACTACTTATGAGTGATACAATTTCAAAGGTAAACAGTAGCGTTGAGAAATCCTGCTTGGGCAGTCAATTCACCAGATTATTTGGTTGGGTGGATAACTAGGTCCAAACGTGACATTTCTGAGCTTCCACCATGGCTTAGTAACTTAGCTGGTACAACGCTTGGCGCATTTTGGAGTGCTGTTTCTATTGCTGATTGGAATCCAACCGAAGCTCAGACTGTTCGCAAGTGGGTTTCTTCTGAAATGGCTAACTTCTAGAACGTATTGTTATCTGGGGTGTTGAAGATAGGCAGAAGATAACCTATATCAGGCGCTTATTAGTTGAATGTAAGCATAGTTTAACCAAGAAAAGTCGAAAAAGGAAGATACAACTGAATAGAACACTTTTTATTTAAGAAGCTGGAAAACGTCGTGCTTATTTCAGCGTTCCAATTGTTAGCGACACCACTCAGAACACTTTTTACGATGCTTTCTCTAAATTTGGTCGAAAGCGGGAAATAGCTTTCTCCTAATTACAGCTCCAATATAAGTATCCTCTAGAAAAAAATTACGCGATCATTTTGACGATTTTATGCGTTGGAAGTTCAAAGATTCATTTTGGCTGATCGCATTGTCTGAGTTTTTTGAGATCTACAAAAGGGTCAATATCAGATCAATAGTCTTTATGCAGCTGCAGACTTACTACAAATCCTCTGATAACAACTAAATCATCATCTTGACGACTGGCCAACGGTGCAAGTAATCACGCATATTCCCCAAGCATTCTAATCCGACTTTAACGTCTGGGTAGCGTTTCAAAGCAGCTATTTTTAGGCACATCGTATTATATACTTATTGTCATCCAGAGGAATAAAAAAGGACCGTATGGATCTCGAATGGGTGGATTGCCAGACAACCATAAGTAGGAAATCATACCACCTGAGGGACAACATTAAGACCACTCTTGATATTCACTTTAAGTCAGTAGAACGTTTTGTGTGACAGTCACACAAAGGACGATGTGGCTGTTATTTTAAAACAACACATGGTCCAGTTGCTCTAACGTTACGGTAATCATTCATTCCCAACCAACCTGTCCACATATAAATAGATGATTTTCATGGACAGCCCACTTGTTCCGAAATCATATCTATCTAAAGTCGATGGAAAAGAAACCGATACAATTTGGAAAACAATGGATGAACAGTGATTGTCAATTTCACGAACCAAAAAAGAGCATGTGCTAGGTTAGAACCGATGCCAAAACACACAAGTACTACGAGAGCTTAGGTCCAGATGTTCACGAGTAACTAAGCGAGAAGTGAGTGTGTGCACACATTAGAAACTACTTGATATTTTACATACGTACGACCAAATATTCAAACATATTTCTATAATTCTTTATGCGAAATTTGGGAAACGAGCTTAAAACTACTCGCACAGTAGTGGAACGAGGAAGATTCTGCGATCGCTGCATAAACCTCTCTACATATAGAAAGTGACGAATGGTGACTTAATGAACCTAATGTGCATGAGGATATAAAAAAGCGCCCTCTTCCAGTCGGATCAGGTTAATAGTCTCGCTTTGCTCATATCTACACGGTTCAGATAACTAGAGGAAGTGAAAAAAACACAAACACAGGAAAGGATTTACAAATGCATTTTGCATTCAACATCTAGTACTTCTACATGCTCGCTCCCAAACTCTACACAACCAACTTCCCGTTTGATTGATGACTCCATCTTCATAAACAATTATTCACAAGAACACGTACAGAATAAGCAAACTAACAACCGAGATAATTAAAGAAAAGCGCACCCTCTGCACTTAACGCGTTAGTACATATAGTACTGCGAAGTGTTAGTTTTAGTTATGCACTGTTTGTACGGTATGCGATGATACGATGCATCATGTGGCATTTTATGTTCAATGTGAGTGCAGTGATGAGTTTACACTCATGTTGAGCATGTAAATCAAACGCCAGACTCAGCATGCACAAGAAGTTGCTTAAAACTGTCCTGTGTATCTTGACAACCAAGCACATGTTCGACCTACACATGAATATTCATGTTAACTAATGATTTGTGCAGCCCTCAGTAGATATGCATGGAATGGACCGAATGTGCGGAGTATATGGAGTACATGGCGTACGATTGATGTAAATCAGTGTATATGTCTACGGGCATCAGGCAGGGGCTTTTAAAATGATTACTTCACAATTCATCTGTATGGTGCTGATTCGAGTCCAAAAGATGCCAAATGCCTGTTCCCTCAGTAAGGCAAGACGGACTGTCCGTTGGCTAGAAAATGAGTAAACCCATCGTCTATTCAGCTTCAAATGCATCAACACTTTCATTCTCTCTGTCTCTCTCTCTCTCTCTCTCTCTCTCTCTCTCTCGACTTCTAGCTCTGTTGAATTGCACTCAATTCGGTTCTTTATATTTCCAACCAAGAAACCAGCTGTTCTTAAACCCTCAATGTCCTTTTATTGGCCACACCCTGAACGTGCATTTTCACGTTGATTCGTAAGATTTTTGTCGTTTTACGACTTCCCCGTAGACCTAATTGTTTACTCTTATTGTACACCATCTACTGTGGGAACAAAAAAAAAAAGATACGCTCCGGACAATGAATTAAAGCAAAGCTCAGATATACGGAACAGATGGGGACATTCAGAGAGTTTGAAGTAAGAAAACAAAATCGAAGAATGTTCAGTCAATGATAGAAGCAACAGTGAAAAGACCGCCACTCATCAACCTCACACTTAGAGGCAATGTCACTTATAAACCGACTGATGATTGTAACAGTCAAGACGCACACATCGCAAAAAAGATCAATCTGATTAAGAATCGACCAGCACGAGCGTCACAATGAGGGAGAGTTGGTTACATTTTCTTCGTCACCGCATGTATCTTCTTACAGGCTAGTAACGTCAGGAAAGCAACTCGGCAAATGTCAGAAAAGACCGGTTAGTAACAAAAGCTTTGACTGTTTAGAAGTCTGACAAAACCTATCTGAAGCGAACACATTTGGTCAATATAAGCCACCAAACCATGGATGACACAATCTAAAAAGTCATCAACAAAGCGCACTGTTTCTGTCCTTCGACTGTCAGAGAAAACCTGTTATCAACTGCAGAAGCACACAAAAGCCGATGTTTAATGTGACAGTATATGACAAAGGTTGGTAATACAATGCCAGACGCTAGTTACAAATCGTACACGTATGGATGGCGAGCTGTCGTCTGTAGAATCTCTACTGACCCCGTCCAAAATTGACCGATTGCTCATCAATCACCTGACATAGCACATCAAGATAATTATTATGCTTCCAGTGTATTTGTTCCAACATGTTCGCCAATTAACCTACCGAATCCTGAGCATACTATATTTGATACTCCAACGTGTACTATGATACAGGTTATGGTTATTCAATCAGTGATCGATGCGGTGCCTGATAGTTAGCACTCTACATGGACAACGATCCTAGCTCTGTCGGCAACGCTACAGCCGATGTCACATGTACGACTCTGTTTGTTTGTTTTCTTTGATGGTTATATGGCAGTTAACTATAAGTGTGAACCACTGATGTATTGCTGTCTATGATGATGATTGGCATGGGCCTTGACAACGAACACTATCACAGCCAATGTAAAGGTTCTGTTACACATAATCATCATCATCATAGACAGCAATACATCAGTGGTTCACACTGATGCTTAACTGCCACACAACCATGAAGAAGAAGAAACAAACCCTGTTTA